>CAWUFW010000916.1:2212800-2297800 GCA_963921515.1 Calotriton arnoldi
GTACAGCCAGGGCCAGGCATCGAACACTTCTTCTCAACGTACACATCCGTCCACCGCCAGGACACATTCAATGAATTCACCTTACATGCTCCCACTCTGCCGATGACATCCTGCTCATCTTTACAATGGAAACAACTCCTGACCGCACCCGCACATTTCAAGCCAAGTGACGGCCTCTCACCCGTTGATCAGTGGATGATAAAGAACCGCCTTAAACTCAACACAACTTGTGCAGTCCTGCCAAGTATCACGCACCAGGTGTGACGCTCACGCATTTCAGTGCGGTGTTCCGCATCACCGCACTGAAATGCATGTCACGCATTTGCCGACTCGCCAGCGCGCGCCACCGGCGGCGCCTGTGCACCGGCTCTGCTGCTCAGAGAGACGTGCTGTAGCCTGTGCCAATGCCAGCAGCTGCTTAAATACTGGGCTCTAGTTCATAACTGGTTAATCCATGTGTTCTTAGCTCTGGAGAGGCCGAGAGCGCTACAGTGTAGCAATCCCAGCTGTGTCGTGCCTGGCGCCAGGCTGGCGCTACAATATTATTCCTGCCGCACCGCGCGGCTTTGACACACACACACACTGCTGCCAATAATTACGGGGGCGGGGCCTGCCCTCTCAGCAGTCGATGCTACTGGCTCAGTCAGGCACTCACCATCAGGCGCCCGGGTTGGTTATAATCCGGATGAACGTCGGAGGAAGAGGAAGTAGACGGCTTACTACTTGAGTGAGGCAGGCCTCACGAGTCGCCGGTTAAACAGGTGCAGCAATATAGGAGCAGAGCTGCTGGTATCTGACTTCACGGCACCGGTGCAAATGCGGTATCACTCACATTCGCGGGGATCGATACCAGCTTGCCGCCGCAGCACGTGCAGCCAGGCTCAGCTGCCACAAGAAGTCATTGGTCATCAGAATTATGTAAGTACCTTCAAAGTGAAGTGATTCATATAGTTGCCCATGCAAATGTGGCGATTGTGCATATCATAAAATGAAGCGCATTTTCCGAAATTTTCGAACTTTTCCGATGTGCGCAATAAAACTGCAGCATCAAAACATCAACTGGATAGAATTTATGGACAAAAAAACGGATAAAGCCGAATCCATTCATGCAATTATGAATGAAATACAACACGTAGAATGTAACAGGGCAAGGCTACTTAAAAGTTCCAGAGTATTGACAAAAGAAGGATACAGTAAGAAAATAGACATTCACCAATTAAGTATGCCCTGTATGACGACGGTGCAATGAAAACTAAGAGCAGAAAAAGGAGTAAGGACAGTGGTATTAACACAGACAAATTACTTAAATTGTGTTTGAACGTTTTTAATAGATGCCGTCATGTAAATGTTTCCGTACATTTGTTCAGCATTTGTCTATGTTAATACCACTATCCTTAAATTTCAGTGTTGCTGTCTGTGTGTAAATCCGAACTTTTTTGACGATGCATCCTACCTGTCCTTACTCCTTCGGCGATGGACATTGAGGAGTGTGAAAGGAACGCCAGCGCTGCATGCTTATTAAACACTGTTTGATGCGAGCAGGCCCCTCTCGAAGTAAACATCCTTGTATATTGCAATGTAGAAGTGGCGCCTGGGGGTTTACTGCAGTCTGCACCTGCCAATCATGCGGCCTGGTGAGAAGGGGCGCAAAGGGTGGCATGGATGTACCTGCTCTAAAGCCATCACGGTGGGGTTGGGGGCATGGACAGAGTGGTTAGTGCCCTTCCATTTCCGCTGATTTGCAACAGTTGAAAGCTCTTCTTGGAGTTTCTTGTTGCTGAAATGGGTGTAATTTATGGTATTTTTATGTTTCCCTCGTCTTCATTGCTTGATTTTGCATGCAAAAAAGTGTCACTCATAGTTGTTGAAATGTCACTCATAATTTCAATGAAATTATGAAAATGTCACACATAGCAATCTGAAACCTTGGCAGCTATGCTTGTGACTCTAGCGCGCGGGAGTGCAGGATCTATAATCCAATGACAATGTGATCCGAAGGCCTGAGCTGCACCGACAGCTTCAAGAGCAGGAAGAGACTCAGGGGTTACTGTGGGCTCCGCCCCCTCCAGGGACCTTCAGGCAATCCAAGTCACAAAACCTGCGTTTCACACCGTGTGCCTGCTTGCTGCATCTGGGATCCCTCCGTACATCGGGCACCTGTTCCCTTCATCACGATGAGGTGAAGTACCCGCTGTGTAAAAATACCTATCATAAATGTATATTTAATGCCACTGTGCAAAGCTCCAGGTCAGCAACTATCAAAGCACTTTCCAGTTTGGCCACTAGGTGGCAGTATGCCAACGGGTTGAAATGAGAACAAAACTAGAGCCATTTTGCAGACACAAACCCTGTAATTCAAAATATCATGGGGTTTGCCACCACCACGAAATAGTTGTTTGCTATATACTAAACCCATTTAGTGAGTAGGAAAAGCAGGGCACAAGTCGGGGGTACACGTGGGTGTACAGCGTCCACCCACTATTTTCACAGGGTGAACGGTGTCTACCCTGCCAAGAAGTTGGGCCCCACTGAATAATGTGCTGAACTGGGCCTGGTGTCATTTTCAAACACCAGGACACTTTCAGCAGCGCCTGCACGTTGTCTGCTTTCGATCCTCAACAACGTGCGGGCAGGGAGGGGGCTTTCTTAGTTCAGACTGTCGTGTAGGTCCTATAAGACCTATATAGGATCTGAGTGTTTAGACAACATACACTGCAGGCTTGGTGTCCAAACTGATTCCGGACACCCCCACCGAGTATGTCAGTCTGTATACCAGCTAGCTCACAGTGCCACTAGAAACCCCTCTTACCAAGGAGACAATAGTTCTCGGCAACTATCGAACATGACAACTCTGTTCCATCAGGGATTGTGGAAACAATGCGACTTTTCGCTCAGTCACTCGTGCTCACTAAGTCTCAGAGAGATACACGGAATAAACGGTGGGGACGTTTCTCAATAAGTATTTATTGAACCAGCGTCATTCTAGTGTAAGATAGGTGTGCTGAAACAACCATTAGACAGTAACAGGTGTAAATGATGATAAGCACTAACAGAGTAAAAGGACGGTAAATTTCTACCATCGTGCTAAAACAATGAATACAGGCAAGTATATAAAATATATGACAGTAATAAAAGCGTACTCCTACGATGCGTCCCTAACTAGATGTACCTGAATGTACCTAGCATGTATGTAGGTGTGGAAGCCAAGAATCCCTCTAGGATAAAGTCAACCCCATTACCTGAAGTGAGAGACTGTGGGACCCCGTTCTGGTCTCGAGGTGGACACCCCAGAAGGGATGTCAGACCACTGCGAGCTGGAGTATCTGCATGCAAGAGCCTCAGCGTCTCGTGTCAGTGTGTCGGCATAGAAGTCCTTTTCTCCTCTCTCTACCTTAGCAAGAGATGGTGTATATATACCCAAAGTGATACCCCCTGGGGATATACCTCGCTGTGTCATGTCGAACTAGGATGAGGGAAGGAATGACCCTTGTACATAGTTTTTATGCAGGAGATGTTCGGCCTGCTGTCCAGCTGTGATTCCAAGAATCCTCATGCATAATGAATGAGGCTTAGGCCTTTCGGAGAAATCCCCAGGTCCTCTAGTCATTACCTCAACTAGGTAAAAGGTCAGTCCTAAGAACCGTTATGTAGTGTAATATGAGGGCAATGTAGGTTAATGGTGCATGTAGTACCTGAGCCGAAATTGGGGTACTTATATGGAACATAACAAGACTCCTGCTGGGCCCATAACAAAGGCCGAATCCGAGGGGTCATCAGGCCTCCATTGGTTCACGGCTCCTGGCTGGGAGCAGTCAGGAGCCTCACACCTGATGCAAATGAAGGAGGGGAAACAAAGGCTCACACCTTGTTAGCACTTCACACATACTTCAGAGAGGCAGCTTTTCACTTTGTTCTATCCCTGTATACAATAGATGCATGCACTGTAAGAATGTCAGATGTTTGGTCTTTCCCAGTCTTTAAACAAAATAAATGTAATTTATATAGCGCTTACTACCCCTGCGGAGGAGTTGAAATAATTTAAGTACAATTATTTTTTCTTGTATAGCGCTACTCATCCTAATGCAGGGTGTCAGAACGCTTTACATCACATGTACATATTACATGTACAATAATCATATACGTAAATCATTGTACAGAATGTGTTACATAAAACAGTGGGGGTTACAAAGTGTAGAAGTCGCATATCTTCCATAGCTCACTGTGCTGTATTAGAAGAATTACAATGCAACTGCAAGAAACATAAGGATCTCTGTGTTCAAAACAGTAACCCACTTACCGATCTACATAAAATTAAATCTGTCATTTGCATGTTACATGATGTGTTTTGCAGGAGACACATTAATCCTCTATGCTACTTTGAGTCAAAACTGAGGCTAGACAAAACACTGATCTTTCCAGCAAGTGCATTAACCTCCAGAGTTATCTTACAATTATTATTCACCCAGGTTTACTGAGAACACACAGATCTCCGTAGCAGGTGCCTTAACCCCATAAGATATTTTAAAAAACAGTCTTTGCAACCAATTAAGCAGAACAGACTTACTGTCAGTTTTCTCCTTGTTACCACTTTCTTTGTGGCAGAGTTTAAAAAGAAATGTATAAGTTGAGGTCCAGGTTTTGCATCAGGGTTGAGTCACTTTTCTGGCACAGCTCTGATGTAAAATCTATTTTGGGATTTGCAGTAACACACAAATACTGCTTGTGTGGGTTTGTTAAAAACAAACGAATGCAACGCAGCACATTGCCCTGCGTTGCGTTACCTTACGTCAGGTAGGCATTACATGGGTGGTGCTAGGGCGCTCCTGTGCATCCATCGATTTTTTTTATGCAAACCCATATTTACAAAGACCTGTACACATAGGTCTGCACCAAACTGGTGAGTCTACCTGTGATGGTGTGAGCCGTTCGTACCCCGATTCACGCACAAATGATACTACTACTGGTTTCCTTTTCGTGTATCTCCTCTTTATTTCATACACTCATTACTGGCATTGTCCTCACTCCTGTTATCCCTTCTCTTTTCTAAGGGTGTATCTCTAGTTCCAATATATATTTTAAGTTAAAGTTCTTTGTTTGGGAGGGTCTCTTGCTCCTTGTCCTCGTCTGGGGGGGAGGGGGTCCTCCGGAGGGGTCCTCAGGAGGGATGCAGAAACCCAAAAGAAAACAAACAAATACAACTACTCAGTCGGTTGCTTCTCAGGAAAAACAAGGGGGTTAGGGTTAGTGCTCCTCCACCATTACTATCTCCGTGCCGTGTCTAGGTGAGGGGACTAACTGTGATTAAGGCGGTGTGGCCCTCAGCCCTGCCCACCACCCCTTCAAAGAAAAAGAACGTGCAGATGGCACTTGCCTGAATCCATGACCCTCCTGGGCCGTGGGGATGGGAGACCCAGGCTCCTTATCCCTCCTGGGAGTACTGGTCTTGTCAGCGGTGCTCTTTGAGCGTTTCTCGTCGGTCCCGACCTTTTCCTCCTTTCTCGGACTGTTCACGACCTACGTGTGCTCTTTTCCCTTTTCTCCCGCAACTCCAACTCCCACGTTCCCCTCTCGGCTCGTCTTCTCTCCATCTTCCTCCACGCCTCCAATCGCCTTTTTCCAAAACCCCGTCGTCGTCCGTTTTCTCTCTTCCTCCTCCGTGGCGTTCTCCTCTCGCATTTCAACCACTAGTCCGCGTTGCTGTCTTCCGGGTTGCCCGATGACCGCCGCCGTCTTGGATTCCTCGCGATCCTCACACTACCTGAGGCTGGAGTAACAAGAAGAAATATATCCATTTCTCCTCATCATTTTCTCTTTGCATGTACGCTGTATTCTGCAGCACACATACAAAGAAGAAATAGCCGCATAGGATAGTTTTTGCGTGGCTTTGATTGTGGGGGGAATACGCAAGGCAGCCCACTGCCCTGCCTTGTGTTACAGTGCATCAGGTAGATTTTACATTGCCGTTTCTGTACATCCACCCACGTATTTTGTGTGCAAGTAATATATGCAGTCTTCTAAAGGCAGGCACACTAGCTCTCCTTAAATCAGCTTTCGAGTTCTAATTCCCTGTAAAAGGATCGAGGTTATTCCCTATTTATGTGAGGCGGCATTCCAGCTAGGCCCCGCTAGTGAGTTTAAGTCTTAGAAGTTCCATGGTGGCTTTGAGAAAGTCAAAGTGCCTCCGCGCTGTAGCGTGTCAGTCAGAGCAAGTCCAGTGTTGGTGGCCCAGTATTCAGTCTTACACCTCAGTGGAGGGTCGGAGTGCCCTGACACGCGTCTGCGGCCCGGTGGTAAGCAAAAGGCTGGATGCTACAGTAGAGGCAGCAGGTGTCCACACACTCCTCCACCTATGTGGTAAGCCTCCCTGAATCCAGCGGCAGGTCTTGGGTCCTCCTGGATTGTTGGGTAGTTGAATCGTTGCTCTTCCTCCGCGGGTCATGGCTTGCTTCTCCTTCAAAGCTGCACTCTACTCCAAGGCGACAGCCCTCTCACTTCACCACGGCCCCCATCCCGGCATACGGGGTTTGTGACAGCACACACAGGAAAACGGCCCCTTCAGGCCATAGCATTGCACAGTGCAACTGCCCTCTTCTCGATAGAGCAATGCACCAGGGCGACAGCCCTCAATCATCACTGCATCCCCCACATGGCATACGGAGGTCATGGGTATCACACAGGTTTTCTGCATTCACTCTGTGCAATTCAGTCACTAAATAGACAGACCTCTCTTTATTTCTTCTATTTCACATCAGAGGTCAATGTTTTGTCTTTAGTTATTCGTGCATGAGGTTAGAGTGGGGCTGGCAGAAGCCACATGAAAGCCAAGTGTCAAATGCATCCTATATGTGGCTTAGATTCTTATTACTATATTCCAAGGAGGAGTGAGTGAGAAATGACACAGGGTTTGCCCACATTCCCAAACACTTAACCACAGAAAAACAACAGGAGCAAACCCCTACCGCGCTTAGTCTATCTCTACAGACCAGCCCAAGGGGATCACCCTGTGGTATTGAAAGGGCTCTCACCCACTGGAATTCCAAGTGGCATGCTTCATCATAGAGTCCTTGTCCAGATACATACTGTATCTGGGCAGGCTCAACCTTTGTTGCCAAGTAAGCTCTTTGACTATTAGGTGGGATCGTAGATTTAAAATAGTCTAGGATGTCCTCAGGGTTAATGTTATTTTCAAAGGGCACTCTGACTGAGTTAAAAATAGGTGGGGATGCACTAAGGAAACTAGTATCCTCTGTAACCCTGGGTCAACATGTTTCAGCCATCCCACCAATGCCTCACCGGGCTAGTTAGCTTTCATCAGGACCTCACAAGGATCCTGTTAGTATCCTATATGTTTGCATTCAATTGTGAAACTTCCGTTCACCATTCTCATACACGCTATATATACTGACCCATGTGGTCGCTATGTTCGCATGTCTTTAGTAGCGTCCTGTTTGGAGCTCCATGAGGGCAGGGAGGCAGGTGGACCTTGTAGTCAAACTTTCATCACAGGTCTCCTATCGGCCGTGAACCTATTTGGTTCCTCCTTTCCCCTCATCCTAGATTCTTATTATCCACGGTGCAATATTACAGACTATTAAATCAAGCACAAGAGAGAGATTTGCACAAAATGTGGTCAGGCCGGGAAGCCGGGATTGAAACATGTTCATTTCAGCCGTTAGATGGACATCTCTTTATTTCTCCTGTTTTACATCAAAGGTCAATGCTTTGTCTTTGATTCTTGGCACATGAGGTTGGAGCGTGGGTGGCAGCGTGGGTGGCAGCGTGGGTGGCGCCGATGCCGCAACTGTGCACTTTTCACTTCAAATAAGGACTGCCTTGCATAATCCTGCTTGCTCCTTCATGACACAAATATTTCGGTTTTGTGCAGAAGTGTCTACATCTGTCACGCCGCAACAGAAGATGATTTGCAAACATTTGAAATTGTGCGCTTTATTTACCAGTTCCAGTCACTAAATGTTGAAGAGATGTTTTCCTTGAAAGGAAGACAAGTTGCATTTTTGTAACTCTGGAAATATAGCTGTGTTCAGTTTTGCCAAGTTGTTACCCTGCCGAGGTAAGGGTGGTTTTGTTTTTTGCCCTTCTCACACCTACCTACTGCAGCGATGTTGCAAAGTTTGCAATGTAGTGTATTATAACACAATAGCACAGGTTCGTTTTGTTGTTATGATGCTCTTAGGTCTGGGAGACTGATGTAATTCAAAGTTATGCTATCTATGAAATGAAAGATCATGTCTGCTTACCTAGGACTGGCTCCTTTAGGGTGAGGTTACAGTGAATGGGTGAGCCCACCGGTCAGTGTTACGGTAAACAAGTAGGCCGTCTCTGGAGCACCATGTTGGCAGTGTAACATGTATAGAATATGCAGAGGTTGTTGCAGGGATTCTGCCCATACACAGAACTATGCGCAGGATTATGGGACCTCGGTGTATAGGGACTGTACCTTCCCACCACCTTAGTACCCACGAGCCCAGGACCGACTACCTATAGTGTCTCACTCGCTCTCCTACACACTCACAAAGAAGCAAATGATTAGACACCCCAGAACACAACACTCCCGATCTCTCAGGAATCGCGGTAACAAGACACCTTTTCGCTAACACTCTCATACTTGTCCACAATAAGAACTGACAGAGACACGAATATAGTTTAAAATGTTTATTTTGACTATCGTGCTCTAACATGCATTAGAACATTGGAATGTTGGGAGCTCCATTGAAGACAATGGAGTTGCTCTGGGCTTATAATGGCTGTTATAAGCCCAGCGCTCCAACATTCCAATGATTGTCTTTTTGTTTCTCCATTTTTAATTTAGACCATTCTACCCTTAGTGGGTGGAATGTTCTAATAGCCTTATAGCCCTTCTGCCTCAGGCTATACCGGTTGTTAAAGGCCCTCTCCCTCGTTATAACTCAGGATCAGGGCCTTTAACAGCCGGTATAGCCCTCGGCAGCGGGCTATAAGGCTATAGTATACGGACCACAACAAGCAGAAAAATGCATAACACTAATATAGTTAGCATTGCAGCTAGGCCATACATCATAAAGGGAGATGTCATCATATAAAGACAATGGAGAAAGGGCTATAGTGCCTAACCTCCCTTCCCTTGGTAAGAAGAAGTATTGTTATATAATAGAAGATCTCTGGGCTTTGTCAGCAGACCCCATACCTTAGACTATAGATGGTATTTCTACATCGTAGGTGCGTAATGCTCTTCTCCCTGGAAAGGTCCCTCTCCAAGTGTGTGCCAGCTAAACATGCATCACCATAATATCAAAAGTACGAGTCTCCAGCAGCAGCTGCACTAGTATGTTGTGTCTAGGTGCTAGGGCCTGACCAGAACAGAATAACAAGGGGCATTGTTTATCGACCTTGCTCACAATGTTGAGACTAAACTCCAGGAACAGGCAGAGAATGAACCCAGCAGACGGTTCTCATGTGAAAGGCATAAACAGAGTATTGCAAAAATAAATCCATGTTGTAACGTGCACGAAAGCTGCATCATGGCAGCTGGGCTCATGCTAACTTAGTGATGTCGACAATGTCCCTATCGGCCACGTGACACCCTCCCCTTGGCCAGGTCGTAGCATATAGAAAAACAGAATGCAACGGTAAGCAGAGTCAAAGATACTTGTAAAAAGTGCTGAATTGTAACAATCCAAAAATTATAGTTTAAAATGTTGTTTAAGGCGAGTTCGGAAAATTCACCAGATTATGTGTACCGTGGAATGCAAGCTGTCCCAAAAGGTCATTCCTGTCATTCATAGCAAATAAGGACGCCATCCAGTTAAGCAGCTCAAATGAACATATGTGCTCTTCATAATCCAATGCCTTTAGGAGCATAACCTGGCAACTTGCGTGATATTCGATGGAACTACATTGCAAGAGGCGCTGTGCAGCCTCACAGGTATTCCAACCTGCCAATACTCCAAGTGCAGCCGCACGCATCAAACGGCCTTCAACAGAACAGGCCTGGTCATGGGCCAATAATGGACCCATCAACAGATCATAATCCAGGTCAGCGCATGATGTATTGGAGAGGCAGATATCCAAGGCCCAACAGAAAGGGCACAGTCGGCAATAGAACACAGGTTGCACGCAAGTGAAATAGGCGAAGCGAAAGGTAAGTCCATAACTCACACCAAGCGTCGCCAATGACAAGCATCCAAAACGTTGTTGCATTTGGTCATGGTACAGTCGCAACTGGCCGGGTCTGAGTAGTACCACATGATGGGCAGCCATTGCGTAACAGGAGCAGAAGTACCAGCACGCTGCACGCCAGCAAGAGGATCAATGGAAACGCTCCGAAGGCGCTGGAAAACATAGAATGAATAAAAGCCGGTATTACTCCAAAAATCATCTGAAAAGAGGACACAAGGCCGGATCCCACAAGTGTAAAAAAATGTGTAAGGCCTTCAGTATCAGACGCATTAAATATCTGATGTAATATTTCTCCAAAATGGAGTGAGAGATTTGTGTTCAGCAGCAAGTGTATCTCACTTGCGGTTCTCGCCACCTGCAATTCGAAGGTCTCTCTCGCCGATGTGAGAGCCACTTCTTGTTGAAACAATAACGCTTTGAGTCTGCTTAGTTTATTGAAATCTGTTTTCAAAGTTGGAATGGAAGGCCAACGCGAACTATCTACGGTCCCATGCGGGGGTGGAAAAAGGACATTGCTACAACAAGTAACACGTTGCGAAACCGTTACTATGTACGGGATCCCGGCCCGTAAGCCGCAGCAGTCGTGGTTATTCAAAATAAGATAACTGCCATTCGAAAGCAAAGTTAATGTGGGAATAATAGCTGGGAGGGGCGTACCTTTTAAAAAACAAGCCAGATTAGGGGCCGATATGTTACAGGCGCCGTGCAATTTAACTTGTTTGCAGACTAGGTAATGTCCTACTGTGGAATCGCAATTCTCCCCTGTGAGGAAAACCTCCTTAACCGCATGCTGACATCTGTAGGTGAAAGGTAATGACCATAATTCATGAATAAATGCACTTCCCAGGGGCTCAAAGCGTCCAACAGGAAAGTGTTTCATGCAAGAAGTAAAATGAAATAGTGAGAAGGGCAATGAAATAACACCATGTATTAACCACACAGCTGAATCCGTCTCTGCTACAGAAAAAGGCAACTGTTCTAATTGTTCTATATGTAATAATGTGTAAGTTGCGTCTTTCATCAACATAAATTTTTGTCTATCAGTCAAATTAAATGGTAAAAACAGTGCAGAAGCATTCAAATAATCCCATCGAACTTTTCCATTTTTGAGCGTTTGTAACGTCCATGCAAATTGCATTACAGAGCGCAATTGATTTTGACCATGATACAACACAGATACATCATTCTGTACAGTATCAATAACAGAGGAAACAATATTATCCAAGGTGTAAATACGAGAAGACAATGTATTAATGCTATTATCGACCACTGCAAGAACTTTTTCCAAATTAGCTTGGTCAATTTGGCGCAGGCGCACCGCAGCCTCAATCTGCGACAGTTGCCACAATTCATTATATGCTTCATAAATAAATCATTTTGATCGTGGAGATTTCGGACCTAAAATAAAGTCAGCCAGACTGATGTCACTCGACAAAAGGGACAGGTGTTGTTTCACTGACGACAGGGTGGAGTGTCCCAACCATTGCTGACACAATTTCCCCACCGAATATGCGGTGACTGAATGAGAATGCGGGAAACGTGGATCAGGTCTACTTTGTGTAAAACCTGTCGTTGCATTAAGAAAACACATTTGACATGCTTTCGAGCTTGTTGGCCACAATTACCACCCCAAGGGGTCAACATCAGAAGAATGTATACTACCATTTTGGAACAGGGCAAGCAATACATCAATTGTATGATTGGTGTGTGAACGCCATGTATCATACTCAGCTAATGAGAGAATAGAAGGAAGATTCAAATTTTTTGCCAGTGCCAAACCAAAACAAGTAGTTTGTTGCACCGTGTCATTTAAAAACAAAATTTGAGTCAGAATTAGACATGCACGATGCAGAGCTTCAGTGCCTTGCACTTGCCAATCTTTAGTACCCAAAATGGATTTCAACTCAATGGTGTCTTTCCAATGTTCGTAACCATGTAAGGCCAAATCAGCCCTAAAGGAAGTAGAATAAATCAATTTAGTAGGCGTCAATATAAATTTAGATTGATATGGCATTTTTAGCTTGTAGAAATAGGACTCTGGATTGGAAATATTATAATCGGAAAAGTATGTGAACTTACTCCGTTGAGTATTAGAACTCCCCTGTAAAGGAGTCGGACAATGTTCCCACTGTGTAAAATTAAAAATCGGTCTTAACATGTTCGTTTTGTGCAAGAAATGATGGCCATAATGTTGGTAACAGAACAAATCTGCATAATTGGCCGAATTCTAATACAAATCCTCAGCATCAAATGCAGCATAATATTTCAAATCAGAAAACAATGAGTGAACGGCCCAAACATCCCAGTCGTCTGAGTGTATGTCCGTTGACACCACATCTCCTAATGAAACCAAAAACACGTATGGAATGTTCAGGACCTCCGTCAGACCATGAATATCGAATGCAATTTTATCCCAAACGATGCCATCAGCAACATGGAAAGCCGAAATGTTCACGAGGACTTGATCTCTTTTCATAATATGGGATGATGTATGGGGAGCCAGAACTCCGTCAACAAAGTTTACAGCAGAGCGTTCTGGCAAATAATGACCATTGATGAGCAAGAAGAACACTGTCACAAACCCAATCCACATAAAAAGAAATATAAGCGTGAGTACCATCCAGATGTTTGTCCATGGTGGAACCAGGTAAGTCTTTTTGAACCAGGCAATGAAAAGACGTGTACGTGTCAGAGGGGTTGCCACAGATGAGGACGAAGAAGATGAGTCTGATGAAAAACTGGTACGATCCATATAATAACCACTCGCTCCCAAACGAAACAATGGAGGCTGTGCAGCATCAGCTAGATCATGGATGGTACTGTCCGGAATGTCGATGTCGACCTCAACTGGAGGACAATCATACTCGATATGTGCATCAGTGGAAGTAGAAGTTACGATAGGCAAGTAATCGATAGAAGTTTCCAACTCCCCCTCCATTACGCGGGAGTAGTCGAGGAAGCTGAAGTTATCGGATTCAGTGAAAGATCTCGGCTTGGAACACTTGGAGTCATACTATTCAGTATTGGCCATATGGTGTAGCTTGACATTGTCAATAGAAATAAATCTGTTGTCCTTGCGGCCAGGCAAAGGAGGCAAAATCACTGTACGAGTACCCTTCAATCCAAGAACAGGGACAGGTGCACGATAAGAGGGACCATATTCTTTTTATTCTCTACCAGATCTCCAACTTTAGGAAGCCATCCAGTAACTGGAATTAGCACTGCTGTATCAGTGGACGAGGACGTATGATCTTTAGCCAGTGTGTCACAGGTCTTTTGTAGTTCCTGTAACATAGTAGAATGGTTATCTATGTCAAATGTTGCTGCAGCCGCCACAACGTCTAGACCATCAAGGTCTGGCACAAACATTTTAATGCCAAAGAGCATTTGGTATGGGGTCCGCCCACCTAGAGATTTTGTAGGTAGATTATTTAGTGCACGTTGAAACCCATACAAATGAGTCAGCCAACCCCTGCCAGTACCTAAGACTCTAGCTGTCAAAGATTGCTTTAAGTCACGGTTCATTTGCTCCACTATTGAATTGCCCTCAGGCCTGTATGGAGACTAAAACTGCACCAGCACCCCCAGAGACCTCATTGCATCCTTGTACGCCTTAGAGGCAAACGCAGGACCTTGGTCAGAATGGAAGGTGCCACAGGCAAAAGTCCCGACAAAGACACGCAAATCTCTAATGACATTTTGAGCGTCAGCACTGCATTGCGGACAAACCCAAAGGAATCGAGTGCACAAATCCACTGCAACCAAAACATGTTTATATGCAGTGTCGGAAGTCAAAGGACCGCAGTGATCAAGATAAATACAACCAAACGGTTGATTAGAAATGTAAAGCTGTGTATACTGTGGACGTGCAACCGTAGAGGGTTTAATCTGTTGACAAATGTCACAAGATAGTACATAATTACGGGTTTGTTTGTATAAACCACGTCACCAATAGCGTTGCTGTAAAATAGAAACAGTCGCAGACACTCCGGCATGAGCAGAAGCCATGCCTTCATGTGCGGCAATGATCAACGGTAGTCTGCGGTCCTCGTTGGGAATCAGCCGATCCCCAACGGACGGTATCATGGCAAATGGGACTTGCTCAGGTGACAAATGATAAGAATGCTTTGAAGGGAAACCTTGTGGGAACTCCGTCCCATTCTTCATCGCAGCAATTGCCGCAAGAATATCATTATCAATTTTAGTCATGGACCTAGTAACGGCTGCTACTGAACATGTGGCCACTGCAGATTTGGCTGCTTCATCAGCCAAAGAATTACCAACGGCATTGATTGTGCTCCCAAACGCTGATGGCCAAGAGTATGGATAACATCTGTGAGTGGCAAACATTCCTTAAGTTCGGCCACTTGGACCCAAAGCGTTTTATGCTTTATTGCGCTAACTTTAGAGTCTCGATAATCATTCTGAGACCAAAAGAATAAATTATCATTGAAAGCCTGCACACAGTAGTAGGAATCGCACACAACAAAAGTGTTCACATCAGGATCAGCGAATTCTAGAGCTAAAATCAAAGCATGCAGCTCCACCAATTGAGCTGTACAGTCCCCAAGCGCCTGTGTATGGACTATGGAAGACTTAAATCCACCATTTACAATTGAGCCAGCCACTATAGCGCAAGCCGCCGAATAAGTATGTTTAGAACCAAAGGCTGGTTGAGCAGAACCATCGGTATAGATGATACATTTGTACTGATCCAGAGGAAGCAAAGACAATGGAGGAGGATGAACATGTTCATATTGTAAAAACTCCTGTGTCTGCAAAGAGGAATCAAAGATAAAAGTGACATCAGCCGATGTCGAAGAACTTGCCCATTGTATCCAACGGGGATGTAAAGCTTTAGAATTCGGAATACTCGCCTTTGTCACTGCTTCTAGAGCAGGTACAGGAGTTACCATAAGAATGCGTTTCCCCTGTGCCAGAGAGCGTTCTTTCAGAATCGCCATCTGGACCGCCGTAAGAATTTTCTCAATGGTGGAAAAACGCATCTCGACCGATGTGTACAAGTGCGATTTGTAAGCAATGGGCACTGTGTCTCCCTCATTGAACGTCAAGTGGATGAAACAAATTTGTGGAATTGTCACGAGTTAACAGGAAGTTAGTTGCAAGCAGATCAGACTGCAAAGACCGAAGAATCGTAGTATGTTCCGGAAGCCAGCTGGAAGACGAAAAAGAGGGTTGTATCAATGTGTAAAGCGGCTTGATACGCTGGGCATAATCAGGAATATATGTCCTCCCGAAATTCAAAAAACCCAGCAAAGATTGTAACTTCTTTAGAGTAGAAGGAGGGTGTAACTGAGCACATTTCTCCAAAAAGTGAGGGGCTAACCCCCTACCTTCTTTGTTGAGCTCGTAACCCAAGAAGAGTACTGCCAAATAG
Organism: Calotriton arnoldi; assembly: GCA_963921515.1. Classification (NCBI taxonomy): domain Eukaryota; kingdom Metazoa; phylum Chordata; class Amphibia; order Caudata; family Salamandridae; genus Calotriton; species Calotriton arnoldi. Next base: position 2,228,375 of record CAWUFW010000916.1, read on the forward strand.
GCGATGTGTGACTTAGCAAAGTTAAATTTGTACCCCAAGTCAGCAAAAGATAGAATGATGCGATCTACATGCACAAGATGCAGTATTAGTTCATCATCTGTCAAATAAATGTCATCGACGTATGAGAAAGCATCGGGATCTATGTCGTGCAAAAGAGACTAAACATGCGCAGCAAAAGCCCCAGGACTATTCTTATAGCCCATAGGCAAACGCGTAAATTGTTTCTGATTGCCGACCGCAGTAAATGCGGTCAAGTCACGGCTATCAGGAGCCAAATTGTGACTATAAAATCCATTGGATATATCAAGTGTGGCTTTATATTTTTTACGTCCTATGTTACTTATCAAAGCAGAGCTGTGTGTGTTCTGTACTGCAAACGTACAAACATGACTGTTTAAATTTCTTTAATCCAAAACTATGCGATATGAACTGTCCGGTTTCAATATTGGAAAAAGAGGATTATTCATTGATGAAACTAGGCCTGGGCGAAGTACTATGCTACGCTCGCGTAGTTTGCGAAGTTTGCGCTACTTCGCACTACGCGAATTGCACGTAGCACAGTGCAAACACGCGTAGCGGTCATTTTGCTTGCTCGCGATCCTCAACGTCAAGTTGGCGACCGCGAGCAAGCAAAATGACATCCCGGCGAGACTTTTTCCTCGTTCGCGATCAGCAACATCAAGTTGCCGATCGCGAGCGTGGAAAATAAACCTCCCGGCGAGATTCTCAACGCGGGAGGTCAGGTTTCTCATCTGCGAGTGGTCGCGTATGCTCGCGACCGCTCGCGATGAGAAACTACCAGTCCGCGTTGAGAAAGCTGCCGCTCGAGTAGAAATCTACTCGAGCGGCAGAAAACGACCGCTTGCACTGTGCAAGAAGCCGTTTGCAATGATTGCACAGTGCGGACAAGCATCCGGCACTGTGCAATCAGTGCGAACAGCATTTTTCACAGTGCACTACGCAGTTCGCGTAGCTATGCGTAGCTCGCGTAGTGTGAAGTGCACTTCGCGTAGCTTCGCGTAGCGCTACTACGCGAACTACGCCCAGCCCTAGATGAAACATAGGGCTCAATCACACCCTGATATTCCAATTGGGTCAGAATTTCACTCACGGATGCCTTTGTATCTCGCTTGATCGGATGTGTGCTTCTGGCTGTGGCATAGATCGTAAAGGAATTTCATGTGCCGGTGAATCTTTATCCCAGCCCACCTGGTTACGATACACAGCCGGCGCTAGGGCTAATACCCATTCCGACGCATAAGCTTGTTTAGCCTCTTCCGAGACGTAACAGGAAATACTCTGGAGTATCATGCCCTCCCTTCGGGAAGAAGCTAAAACGAATGGAGGAGGCCAATCCGCCTCCGCCAACAAAATGTCATAAGAGGAGGTAAGGTTGTCCCAAAAGACTCCCTTAATTGTCCGTTTTATATCACCTTCAATTTGGAGGACTATCTTATAAAGCCTATCAGGGGGTGCAACTCGTGTATCTGCTGTTTCCACTGTAATGAGAGTATCAGTTGCTCTCGCCTCCAGACAAGGATGGAGTGCCTCCTGCACTATGGTAACTTCCGCCGCGCTGTCGAGGAGTGGCACCGCCCATCTCCAATCGAGGAGCAGGGTTCTCACCGTCTGAGGCATATTTCGCTGTTAAAGTGGCAACTTTCTTCTTCTGAAATTTGGCACGATAAGGAGGTTGTCCCTCCGGTTTGGCTTTCATGTCAAACTGGCGCTGCGGATCACATCGTTGTTGAGTGGTCTCGCCTTGTCTGCGATCCGGTCGCTCTCCACCACCGAACTGTGGATCCGATGATTCCTGAAAGGAACGCGGAGAGCGCAGATCAGGAACTTGAACCCTCTCAGGTGTCTTAATTTTTGAGCGGTCACACAAACCATATCTACGTTCAGAAGCATCAGGTGTCGGTGAACCCACATGCGAACTTTGCTTCTGCTGTTGCTGATTTCTATTCCAACCCTTTTTTGGACTGGATGGCCCTCCTTTTGAGGCTGGGGCTTATTCTGTGTTTGAGTAAAAGGTCTAATTCCCAGATTATTGCGCCCGAATGATTTATATACGTTCGCAATAATCTTTGGCAATTCACATTGTTTATCCACATCAGCAACTGCCTCTAGGCGCTGACTCACCTTCAGGCTAACTGCTTCCCCCTTGACGTTAGCAAGAATCATGTCGGAGACAATAGGGAACATGCCAACTAATCGCATCCCCAACTCCAGGGCAGCCTCTGCCCCGTGTTCATCTTGAACCTTTTTATGAACCGTCGGGAGTACGGTCATGGAGGGGGTGCCAAAACACAGCGAATAAACCCCCACAAACACCTTCCCCCAAGTGGTGCAATCAGCCAAATTGGGAATAATTCCTTTAGGTAAGCTCATTGTGAGGATCCTGTGTTTATCCACAGGAGAAGAAAGCGGAAAAACAGCTTCGAGTTGCTCAAATATTTCGGCCAACCAGAAAGGCAAATCATCCCTAATCTGAGGACGCTTCCCCATCACGGAGTTAATCATGATAGGACTAATAACCACGCCACCACCATGCCCTGGTGGCAGAGCGGCACCAGCTGGTGCCGCCGGTATATTACGAGACATAAATTGAATGACACTTCAGTGTATATGAATTAAAGACGTGTGTAACACGCTTAGCTCTGGGAGTGTAACTCCAAGGTAATTTGGATGAGGTGTAAATCCCTCCAAAATGGGACATGTGGCTCCGTCGACTGACAAGGGGCAGAGACGGACCACCGAAACAGGGTGAGGAAGGGCGCCAATAAACCATATGGTATGCTCCCAAGCAGACAACTGAACTTCAAGTAAACGATATGGACGGTAAACTTGTGGAACTGCACCATGTTCCTTGTCATGAAAGAAATTATCGTTCCCATCAACCGCTGGAAACTTAACCCAAGAGTAAAAAACTTCGAAGCGGAAAGCAGCGTCTGCCTCTACCACAAATATAAAATCTGCTCCCGCAACCGGGACTCTATGTTGAGTCAAGGTCAAGGTAAGCTTTGTTCGACTGCTGTTGTAACAATCATAAAAGCACAAGAATAAAAACAGAATTACATATTATCACAAAATTACACGCATAAAAAACAGCTTGAGTCAAATGTGAAGTTGGTGCGGTTAGGCGCAGCAATGTTAATTGCCATTATAGACACTGAAAAGTAAGAAAGAAAAACGGTCGCGCAACCCTGGGTCAAGAACAAACTAAACTACCTTTTTAAAATTCAAGCTAGAAAACCTATAAAACTTCTAATATAGGAGGTAAACCCCGCACACCACGGACGTCTCCGAAACTGGTGAGAGGGTATTGTGGACAAGCACAAGCGCTACTCAGGGGTCTCGTGAGTAAGTACCAGACCAAACGTTGGTGGTGCCATGTTGCAGGGATTCTGCACATGCACAGAACTATGCGCAGGAATATAGGACCTCGGTGTATAGGAGCTAAGCTTCCCACCACCTTAGTGCCCACGAGCCCAGGACCGACTAGCTATAGTGTCTCACTCGCTCTCCTACACACTCATGAAGAAGCAAATGATTAGACACCCCAGAACACAACACTCCCGGATCTCTCAGGAATCGCGGTAACAAGACACAGCATTTCGCTAACACTCTCATACTTATCCACAATAAGAACTGACCGAGACACGAATATAGTTTAAAATGTTTATTTTGACTATTGTGCTCTAACATGCAGTATACGGGGGCCACAACAAGCAGAAAAATGCATAACACTAATATAGTTATCATTACAGCTAGGCCATATATCATAATGGGAGATGTCATCAAATAGTGACAATGGAGAAAGGGCTATAGTGCCTAACTTCCCTCCCCTTGGTAAGAAGAAGTATTGTTATATAATAGAAGATCTCTGGGCTTTGTCAGCAGACCCCATTCCTTAGACTATAGATGGTATTTCTACATCGTAGGTGCGTGTTGCTCTTCTCCCTTGAAAGGTCCCTCTCCAAGTGTGTGGTCCCTAAACATGCATCACCATAATATCAAAAGTACGAGTCTCCAGCAGCAGCTGCACTCGTATGTTGTGTCTAGGTGCTAGGGCCTGACCAGAACAGAATAACAAGGGGCATTGTTTATCGACCTTGCTCACAATGTTCAGACGAAACTCCAGGAACAGGCATTAAACAAACACAGCAGACGGTTCTCATGTAAAAGGCATAAACAGAGTATTGCAAAAATAAAGCCATGTAGTAACGTGCGCAAAAGCTGCAAAATGGCAGCCGTGCTCATGCTAACTTAGTGATGTCGACAATGTCCCTATCGGCTACGTGACAAGGTCTTATTAGCGAGTATACTCTAGTATAGATTCTGATTACCGGCGATGGTTTGTGGTGTCTCTCGCTGTTCCTACATCTAGTAGTTTTCTATGCAAACTAGTCATATTTCCTTCGGAGAGACAATATTTTCTTGAAAGTGCTAGCCGAGACTGGAATTGCATGTGCCCTTTTCTTGTGAGTTACTTTTGTCAGCATTTCCATTTTATCCTTGGCTACTGTGCAGCGTACACTTATTTTGATGTGGAGCTAATACCTCTTACTTTGAAATTTATGGTCCAATCTTTGTGTGGCCAGTCTGGTGGGATTCCAGGGTGAGCTGTCAGGTTCTGCCGTTAAATGTGAGGGTTGTTTAGACATAGTTACGCCAACAATAAGAACATGAGAGATGTCGGCTGCTAAATGTGGAGGTGACATTTTAGGGGTCAGTGTGTAACTTGTGAAAGCATAAATGCAGAGTCTCAGGGTCCTATTGCCGAATGCCGAGGTCGCCGTAACCTTTTTCTTAGGGTCCTATTGCTGAATGCCGAGGTCGCCGTAACCTTTTTCTTAGGGTCCTATTGCTGAATGCCGAGGTCGCCGTAACCTTTTTCTTAGGGTCCTATTGCCGAATGCCGAGGTCGCCGTAACCGTTTTCTTAGGGTCCTATTGCTGAATGCCGAGGTCGCCGTAACCTTTTTCTTAGGGTCCTATTGCTGAATGCCGAGGTCGCCGTAACCTTTTTCTTAGGGTCCTTTTGCTGAATGCCGAGGTCACCGTAACCTTTTTCTTAGGGTCCTTTTGCTGAATGCCGAGGTCGCCGTAACCTTTTTCTTTCACTTCCCTAAACTTGCTTATTCTTGCAGGTTCTTTCACCCCCTTTTCTGCCTTCATCATTGTTTTCTTGTCTCTCTACTTTCTTCCCTTTCTGTTTCTCTCTCTTGCTTTGGGTCATTGTAGGTGAAAAATGAGCCCCAGTCTCCTAGAATGAGTGCAGGTGGGTGAGGCTGAGTAAGATTACTTAGCATCGGAGAGCGGTCTCACCTCCAGAGCGCAGGCAGCTAAAGCAATCACATCCACATGGAAATGCGCTGCTTATGGAATATTATGCCTGGTTGAGTAGGCTGCGGTAGAGTTCGTTTGTTCAATCCTTGGGTAGAGGAAGATTTACGCTGACAAAAGGCAACATTGTTTTATGCGTAGCTTAGAAAAGTGTGAATCTTCTGCCTAAATCAGCAGGGTTTGCATGTATACTCAAAATGCGCTCTAATGTACTCATGATAGACCTGCTAAACATATATGTGAGGGCTTAAGATCTGATGTCACTTCTTGTGATGCCACTTCCTGTGGTGTCAATTCCTGTGATGCCACGTGCGATGTCATGTGCCGTGATGCCATGCGCCGTGATGTCACTTGCATACTGCCTAACAAGGTTAGTCCCCCCACTTCTTTTTTTAGGACTTGTGCCCTGCAGGAAAAGCAATTGTGACTGTAAATGTAAATCCGTATTTGTAAAGCGCAAACTACTCACCCTTATGGGTCTCAAGGCGCTGGGGGCCGTCGTGGAAATTAAGTGAGCTATTGCCCAGAGTCACAAGGTGCTGAGCTGCCGCCGGAGCCGGGGATCGAACCGTGAGCCCTGTGCTCCGAAGTCAGCTGCCCTGGCCGCTGCACCACACCTCTCCACTGACTCTCAAAAGGGGCCTACCAACCCATTCCGAATCACAACCAGAAAGGGGTGTCTCCTAATTTCTAATCAGAATACTTTGTATTAATGGTTTGCAAGTTTGTGACCCCTCAAAGGTACTGCTTAATTAGTAAAAATAAAAAAAAAGTGCTGGCATCCAAAATGTTTTTAGGGAACTTCCATCCACTTCCAGCACTGCTGCTGATCACTCTCACCACCAGCTGCAACGTCCACCCCCTGCATGGACACTACCCAAAGAGTTTGGGGTTCTCCCCCCTTCTCTGTGGCGTAACAATAGCCCCCGCAGCCCCGGCAGTGCGGGTGGCCCCCGAGGTTCAGGGCCCTACTCCGGCATGTGCACAAGCAGCAGGCCCCTGGCAGGAGAGCCCCTAACTGGGCCTGAGCTTTGGGGCCCCCTCCATGTACTTTGCAGGGGGGGGGGCCTCAAGAGTCGTTACATCACTGCCCCTTCTAGCAAATTATTCTCTTGGAGGCAGGCCTAAGCCAATAAAGGACACTCCCTCATCATGGCGTCCACAGGGGGGGCAAGGAGGGGCGCTTGCCCCCCCCCCCCGAATCACCGGTGCAGGCCGTACTAGTGCCGTGGTGGAACATGTTTCAAGCAGAGGTGTTTTTTTAAGTTCCTCCCGCCACACATGTAGTAGGCGTAAGTAGAACAAACTACACTTTTGTTAATGTTTTTAACGAGTATTGCACAGCAGCACGTCTTCTGTGCAGTATGGCTGAACGTTTTAAAAAATATATAAAGTTAAATAAGGATTTCCCCAAAATAAACAAGCATTGCAGACTGCAATTTGCAGTCTGCAGATTCAATGGGTCTCCCCTACGTGTCTTTATAAATGTTTTTCGCCATGGCTGCCGAGCTAAGAACATCGAAAAAGCCAAAATGCGTGTTTTTCTCTCTTTTTATTTGCTCACAAAGCGCGCCATTTCTAATGTATAGGTCGCAAGTCCAGTATCATACAATATGATATATCAAAAAATGCCCCGCCCTGTTCAAACCCAAGGAGCACAGTAGATCCTTTAGAAGCGAGCATTTTACCATTCTAACTGACATCTGTGTCATCCTTTTTATAGTCTTCTTAAATGTAGCAGTTACATGCACTGGATTCAGTTCGCAACTTCAGTAGTTGATTTTCAGGAATGAATGGCAGCTGATCTACTTACACAATAACTCCTGACATCCCTGACTTCCACAACTGTAGATTCTGCAGACAGTGGTGCGGGCGGCAGGCGCCATTCTTTTTTGTAATGCTGGCACTAGTCTCCAGCATGCCCAGTAACACACTGGGCTGCTGGAGTGCGACTGCGAGCCATGTTACCAAAAATAATGGCGCCCACCGTCCGTGGGCCAGGAAGACTAAGAGTCAGTCAGTCCAGTACGGGCGGGCTACGGCCGGGCGGTGCGGGCGCCATTTTGCGGAGGCGGTGCCAGGTGCCGTGTGTGCGTCATGTGACAGTCATTGGTAGCTGAGCACTGTGCTACTACCAATTAAATGTAGCATAGCGCTCACAGCTACCAATGACTTGGGACTGCTCCGGCCGTAGGTCTAAACAGCCACACAGGAGGCTCAGGCAGCATTGCAGGCAGGCGAGGCTGCACTGTCATTGGGTAGCTGAGAGCTACCAATGATAGCTGCCTGCCGCATATCCTGCCATATGTAAATCGAGAGCTGGACCAATCATGGTCCAACTTCGACCTGCCCCCCTCCCCTCCCCCGCTCTAGCCTGCAGCAAGTGCACAATGCGCAGGCTTGCTCCTCTCCAGTCAGACGGAGAGAGAGTTGAGAGAGATAAGCAGCCTCTCTGTCCTGCACAGCGTTGCAGAGAGGGCCTGGGTTTTTAAATTAATGACTTCGTTCAGAATAGATTAAAAGTTTTAATCTAAAATTTTAATTTAAAACTTGAAGTTCTAGGGCTTTTTGACAGCCTATATGTTTTAGTTTGCTGCCTGGTATTGTTTAATTTCTAAAACGTGATGTGAGGGAAAACAGAAGGAGAGGAATGTAAAAATCAGGGCAGAAGCAGTCAGAACAGTGGGGGAAGCAGTAAAAAAAAAAGCAAAAGCAGAAAATACGGGCAAAAGCAGAAAATACGGGGCAAAAGCAGACAATACGGGGCAAAAGCAGAAAATACGGGGCAAAAGCAGAAAATACGGGGCAAAAGCAGAAAATACGGGGCAAAAGCAGAAAATACGGGGCAAAAGCAGACTAAAACAGTCAGAACAATGGGGGAGACTAAGGAAAAAGAAGTAGAAAAACATGGCAAATGCAGGAGAAAGCACTCAGAAAAACGGGGGAGTGGAGAAGAAGGAAAAAGCAGTAAAAATAAGGAAAAAGCATAAGAAAGTACTGGGGGACAGGAAGGAGAAAGCAGTAAAAAATAGGGCAAAAGCAGGAGAAAGCAGTCTCGCCGTGCCTACAAAAATGTATGTGCCCTTGTTTTAAGTAACTGGTGCTAATGTAAAACGGCATAAAAAAAGTAACTAGTGCTATTGTAAAGCGCTCCAATACTTTGGGTGGTGTTGGCGTTTTTTAAAACTGCGCAAAAAAAAGTAACTAGTGCTAATTAAAGCTCTCCAATACCTTTGGGCAGTGTTGGCGTTTTTTAAAACTGCGCAAAAAAAAGTAACTGGTGCTTATGTAAAGCGCTCCAATCCCTTTGGGTGGTGTTGGTTGTTGGCGGCGCTATATAAAACTTCACTAAAAAGTAACTAGTGCTTATGTAAAGCACTCCAATTCCTTTGGGTGGTGTTGGCACTAAATAAAACTGCGCAAAAAAATGTGAAAAATAGAGTTGGTGGAGGAGGGATCTGTACAACAGAGTTCAGCGGGGCAAGCAGCGACCAGCGGGAGGTGGACAAGCAGCCAAGTAAATGCGGGCAGCCATGGGGAGATTAAGTGATTTGCTTGTAATCGCAAAATGTGTAACTGAAGCCGGGGCAAAAGCAGAAGAAAGCAGTCAGAAAAACAGGGGAGAGGAAGGGAAAAGTATTAAAAAACAAGGCAAAAGCAGTCAGAAAAACAGGGGAGAGGAAGGGAAAAGTATTAAAAAACAAGGCAAAAGCAGTCAGAAAAACAGGGGAGAGGAAGGGAAAAGTATTAAAAAACAAGGCAAAAGCAGTCAGAAAAACAGGGTAGAGGAAGGGAAAAGTATTAAAAAACAAGGCAAGGGGGGCGTGGCTTGCAACCACCGAAGATGGCCGCAGCCTAGGAGAGCTCCGCGATCACCTGCAGTCCTCCCGACTATCCTGACATTAATCCGCAGGCCTGCTGTCCTCTAAGGGTGGGCGGAAACGTCGGAACATCAGGTGAACACCTGGAAGAGATCTGGGCCGTCTGCGACCGGCCGCCGGAGCTCCAGACCGTGGAAAGGAGATATGGCCTGGGGGCAGCGCAGAAGCCGGGACCTCGAGTAGCCCTCGCCCCGCCCAAGCCCAGCGCGGCGGATCGCGGCAGCCGGAGGAAGCCCCGAGCACCGCCGAGAGTGAGGAGGGGGAAGGGGTGAGTTGGGTCCCCGACTCACACAGCACAAACGCCAACATCCATTGGGGAAGCAAGGAACGAACCGGGCCAACAATCCCGGCAAAACGGGAGACTCGGAGGCAGTCCTGAGGGCCCAGCGCTATACCCCAAGACCGGTGGTGGCGAGGATAGACGCCAGCACACGCAGCGGTGAGTGCGCCCGGTGCAGAGCGTGGTAAGCCCCCTCCAACAGCAACATCAAGAGAGGGCGCCACATTGATGATTAGGCGCGAATATCCCAGTAGAGGGTGAGACACAGGGACAGAAGGAAATACTCTGGAGGCCCAGCAACATACCCCAAGACTGAGGCCGTAATTGAGGTAGGGTGTGCTGCGGAGTTGCTCTCTCCCTGGTTTTGTATACCCCGAGACTGAGCGCTGGCTGGGGCGGACACTTCCACATACTGCGGTTGGTGCATCAAACAGACTCGAGACTTCTTGGAAGAAGAAGGGAAACTACAAGGCACATTGGGGGTGAAATACCTGCGGCGACGGCCTACTGACCACACGGCTAAAGGGGGGGCAGGGAGGCCGGGGGGCCGCGTGTGAAACCACTCCCGCCGGCGGGAAGCGGCGCCTACTGTCTTCCCTGTCACACCAGCCACCAGTAGTAGACAAGATGAGTGGACGCGCTCAACGAGGGTCGCAGAGCAGTAAGATGGACAAATACGTTTACCACAAAGAAAACTCGGTTACGACAGCGGCATCCCAGCCCACTGGGAGCGTCTCGCCGACCGCAAAGCAGGGGGAGGTCACCCTGCTAGATGTGATGGCCACCCTCCACCAGATGCAATCTACCATTGGCACCATCTCGACGGACATCACGCTGCTGCGAGCAGATGTCTCCAAAATCAGCACCAGGGTGGCGGAGGTCGAAATGCGACAGCTGTACTAACCGCAGATACGGTGACCCTGCAACGCCAGGTCCGCCAACTGGAACAAACAGCCCAGCAAATGGCCGACAAGATGGAGGACCAAGAGGGACGCTCACGACGCAACAACATACGCCTGGTGGGGGTGCCGGAGAGTATCCGGGGACCGGCGCTAGACCTCTTTGTAGAAGACTTTATCCTGACGAAGCTGCAACCCCGCGGCTCTATCAAATTTCTTTTCAGTGGAGCGGGCGCACAGGGTGCCTGGCGGAAGACCAAGGCCAGGGACGCCACCCAGACCCATACTGGCGCGCATGTTTAACTTCCGCGACCGGGATACGATCCTACAGGCTGCGCGCATGAGCCCCCCACTGCAGGTAGACAACAGTACGGTCTCACTCTATCCGGACTACACGGCGGCGGTGACCAAGAAAAAGACGCAGTTTTCTAGAAATCAAAAAAGAACTGCGTAATAGAGAATTAAAATACGCAATGCTCTTCCCGGCGAAACTCCGAGTTGAAGCAGAGGGAAAAGTCTGGTTCTTTGAGACGCCGGAGGAGGCGACAGACTGGTTGGAGGGATGGCGCCCGGCCACGGGCCCCAGACGACAAACTTCGAAACACAGGCAAATGTCCAAGCTATCCGACACACAGAGTAGCGGAGGGACGGCCATCGTGGAAGAAGAACGTCCCACTACAAATGAGGACCCTGAGTGACGCCCCGGCGTGACAAGAGGATGGAGACCTCTCCGCAGAAGGAGTGGCGACCGGATGCAAAGTGGAACACACCAGCACCAACCAGTCATGACTGTTGTTTGAAACACTTAATGGGCGACCACTAACTTAATTTAATTGATAGAATATAATAAGTACACAAATGATGGGCGAATGATGCGGTGGCACGGGCGGGGGCCCTCGCAGCCACGACCAAAAGTGCCTCCATCTGGGACACAGGCAGCAACTAGATGTTGGTCAAAGGAGTGACTGGCGGGGATCGATGGCAGACTCTTCCCCCTCACGCAGAGTACAAGTTATGGGTCAGAAGCACTCTGCTCAGTTGGGATGGCGGGTAGTTCTAGGTCCGCCGGGCAGGGAGGCAGGGTGGGGGGAGGGGGATGGGGAACAGTTCAAGGGAATTAACGTACTTCTCAGGTTTCCGATACAAGGGAATACAGAAGGTAATATATACTATATCAGAATGATACTTCAGTCCTTATTGTTTGAATGGATGCAAAAGTTTAGAAGTCTAACAAATAGCATAATTACCGATACAGCACAGTGGACGCAATGCGGGAATCAATACCCTTCCAAATCCCACGTCCTACATGGCGCACATAGACACACCCGCTAATATTCCTAGCTCCCAGACCTCGGACCCTGGGGGCCACCGCCCACACTAACAATACTATCCTGGAATGTCAACGGATTGGGAGACAAGATTAAGAGGGGGCTAGTCCTTCAATACATCAAGCGAAAGGGCCCAGCGGTGGCATTACTACAAGAAACACATTTGACAGGCTCTGCCTGCAGAGCTCTAGATAGATGGGGATACAAAATGACAATACATTCGGAATTTACCTCGGGTTCACGGGGGTAGGTATCCTGATCAATAAACGTTTCCCCTGATAATTACTGGGTCGTGGAAGGACGAACAGGGCAGGTTTGCTGCAACGGCATGTCAATGGGAGGGAAGGACATACAACTTCGTAACAGTATATATACCACCGACGCTGCACCAGTCAACCTTCCCAGCACTAGGGGAATTCTTATTATCACTGCCACAGGGAAACTCATCATAGGTGGAGACTTTAATGCAACGATTGATCCTCGCTAGACAGACAGCCCCCTAGAGATACATGCAGTGCCAATCTCAAACTGGTGGGCTTTGTGGAGGCTATGGGACTCACTGATGTGTGGCGAAAGTGGCACCCACAGGACCGTCAGTACACCTTTCACTCAGGGGTACATAATAGCCTCTCCAGAATAGATTATTTATTTACGGTAACAACCGGACTAGAAGGGATATCGGAGACTCGACACTTGCCTAGAGGCATTTCTGACCACTCACCGGTATATGTCACGTATACTTCCCGTACAGTAACGAGACGGCGACTGTTTCCTTTATACCCAGGATTCTTAAAAAACCCTCAGATTAAGAAGGGCCTACAGACCTCCACAGAGAAATACTTCGACGAAAACGAGCACTCAGTCGCTTCCCCGACAATACTGTGGGAAGCATACAAATCAGTGCTGCGGGGACAGGCCATTTCACTGATAGCTAGCCATAAAAAGCAACACAGACAACAGCTCGTAGGAGCTAGAGCAAGGGGTGGCGGAGGCGGAGGCAGACCACGCGCGAGATACCTACGAAGACACAACACACGGGCTCCACATGGCACAGCAAGCATATCGGGCCTACGCCTGGGAAGACACGAAATCCAGGCTTACCGCCACGCAACATGTAATATACGAGCTTGGCGACAAGGCAGGCAGGCTCCTTGCTTGGCTGGACAGGAGGGAGCGTGCCAATAATTGGATAACCCACATTAAGTTAGCGGATGGGAATACGACCTCAGACCCCCAGCAAATAGTTGAGGCATTAGCCGACCATTACCAGCAAATTTATACACCCACTGCCACAAACACTAGAGAAGACAACCTGGAATTCCTCAGAGACATCCAAATGCCTACATTGTCAGAGAATGCCGTCAAGACACTAGACGCAGACCTAACCACTGAGGAAATTACCGCGGCAATAGGAGCATTAAGGTCGGGAAAGGCTCTGGGACCCAATGGTATCCCGGTAGAGTTATACAAGGGGACAGCGACTAAACTCGCACCACACCTACTTAACATGTATAAGGAATGCTTAGAGAAGGGAGAATTACCTAAAGACCAACGTGTAGCAACCATAGTCGCAATCCACAAACCAGGCAAGCCACCGCAGGAATGCCTGTCCTACAGACCTATTTCCTTAATGAACGCCAAAGCTAAAATACTAGCCAAAGCGTTAGCCACGCAACTACAACCCCACCTCACAACAGTGATCCATCCTGATCAGTCAGGCTTTATGCCAAACAGAAACACAGCGTTAAATCTCAGGAGACTACATGGTGTCATGGCACGGAAGTCTACTATCGAAGAGGATGCGATAATTCTATCCCTGGATGCACGCATGGCATTCGACATGGTAGAGTGGCCCTTTCTATTTGCAGTCCTTCATCGTATGGGATTTGGTCCCAAATTCTGCGAATGGGTTCAACTGCTATATACGAAACCCTTGGCGCAGGTGGTGGCAAATGGACGTATCTCCGCAGAATTTTCCCTTGGAAAGGGAACGAGACAGGGCTGTCCCCTCTCCCCCTGCTCTTTGCTATAGTACTGGAGCCACTGGCGGCATGGATACGCCAGGACCCAGTTATCCGCGGACTGAAGTGGGCCATGGGATGGGAGGACCGCATTTCACTCTACGCGGACGATGTCTTACTATATTTGGCGTCGCCTGCGCGTTCCCTAAACCGTCTGCTGGACTTGTGCGCCGCATACGGCAGAGCGTCAGGATACACAATAAATTGGGCGAAGTCACTTCTATACATCCTACACGGTCCCCCACCGAGGATGCCACGCAACTGCGAAATCCGGATCGCAGAACGGGGATTTAAATATCTCGGCATCTACGTAACACCACAAAGCGAGATCTTTACGGACGAAAACTTAATGAAGCCCCTGACTCGACTGCGTAGCGATGTTAAGCACTGGCGATCCCTGCCGCTAACATTACTGGGCAGGGCAGCCCTCTTTAAGATGATGGCACTCCCCAGATTCCTGTACAGCTTACACAATACTCCTTTTCCGGTAAACCCAACATACTTTACTATGATAAATACAGAGCTTACTGCCCTGCTGTGGGATGGGAAGTCGGCTCGTATAGCATTGCAGAAACTAGTGAGGGGATGGTACGACGGCGGGATTGCCCTGCCCAATATACAGGCGTATTATTGGGCTTCTCAGCTCATCACAATAAATCAGTGGCTTCACGCGTCACAGGAGGACCCCGCCTTCCGGATGGACAGGCACCTCCTAGAAGTTAGAGGGATAATGGGGGAGTTGTACAACAGGCCCCGAAAAACAACCCTAACGGGCCCAACAGCACATACGGTTCACGTGTGGCACACAGTACAGCGGGCATTGAAGTGGGACGGAGTCATTACGCAGGCCACGCCTTTATGGGACACCCGGAAATTAGGAACTCTGAAAAAAACAAAGGGATTCCAACAGTGGGACTTGATAGGAATATCAAAGGTTGGGGACTTATGGGAGAAGGAGGGGGTCATCCAATTCACGCAGCTGCAGGACACCTACGGCCTGGCACAGACTGAAGCTTTCAGATATTTACAAATAAGACACGCACTGATGGCAGTGATACCACCAAACACGCATTTACCGGAGGCCTCACCACTAGAGGACAGACTGTTAACAGACCATCTACACAAAAAAGCCATATCCCAAATATACCGTAAAATAATTAACAATCAACCTGATCCCACGGTGGTACTTAAGGGCAGATGGGAGGTAGATCTGGGAGTACTGGAGGAAGACGACTGGATGGAGGCGACGGCATCACCACGGGAGATCGCAATACCTTCCAAACTCAGATTAGTGCAGCTAAAAATCCTGCATCGCACGTACTATACACGACCACTACTGCACAAATTAGGCAGGACTGACACCCCACTCTGCCTCCGCCACTGTGGCGCACTGGGGACATTCTGGCACACAATTTGGGACTGTCCGTCAATAACGAAGTATTGGGAGAAGATTATGCGCACAGTTTCGCAGGTGACAGGAGTCATGGTGCCGCTAGAACCAAAGAGATGTTTGCTAAACATCTGGGAACCCACAGACCTCAATCACGCAGATCAGGGGTGGGCTACACTGGGAATGGCGCTGGCAAAACGCAATATAGCACAGCATTGGGGATCACAGGTAACTCCTACTTATACGCAATGGTGCCAAGACCTAGACCACACTATGACCACTGAAAAATCGGTCTATATTCATCGGGGGTGCCCCAAGAAGTGGGAGAAGATATGGGGGAAATGGAATACATTTCGTGGGAATATTTGTGAACCCCCGCAAGAAGACCACGTATCAATAAAGGGGGACTAAACACGGGAGGCGGGAGCTGTAGGACAGGTAAAAATTGGTAATAAAAAAACTTATCAGACACAACGTAGAAAAGAGTAGTGTATATGGATTGAATAGAAATGATGTAACTAAGTGAGAAAAAAGGACAAACAATGAATGTATCAATAAGTAAACACCATTGTAACAATTGTTATTATGCAAAAATGTTAATAAAAATGTTTAAAAAAAAAAAAAAACAAGGCAAAAGCAGTCAGAAAAACTGGGGGAGAGGAAGGACAGAGCAGAAAAAAATGAGGCAAAAGCAGGAGAAAGCAGTGGGTTTATATTTTGTGCCACCATGGGGACATTGGGGGTTATATGATGTATTATCTAGCGGGGTGGGGTTATACCTGGTGATGTGGGATTATATCTGGTGAATGATGTGGATACTATCCAGTGCCACTGCCAAGGCGCACTTGGCAAGTGCTGTGGCTTTAAAGCTGGTGGTGGTGCTGTGGCACATGTTTTGGGTGCAATCTGGTGCTGCTGTGGCAACTGCTGTGCGTGCAGTCTGGTGCTGTGACAAATGAAATCTGGCACTGAATATATATAATGTGTGTGCATCAGTGTGTGTACATATATCCACACACAGACACTTTCCTTTTTCAACTTTTCTGTTACTGCATACAGGGCTGTATGTATTCAATAAATAGTGCATTGTAGGTGAGTTATTTAACGTTCCCAAATCTCATCTTACCTATATAATTATGCATTATGCAAGGAAACATGGTTCCCCTTGCAGGAGAAATTTAAAGGGAATTTTCAACTCCCTGCAGCTCATCTACAACTCAGTTTATTCAATACAGCCAGCCTGGTGTAGAGCAGAGTATTTAATGATCCCCATTTCTTTTTAGAAATGGACATCCGAAAATATTTTTCAAAACGAAAATTGGATGATGTGGAATCTGATATTACGGAAGCAAGAAAAGAATCTAGACCTGGTGAACAGGAGGAGGCAGAGGAGCCGAGCACCAGCAGTTCTGCAGGTCCACTTTCAGCTCCAACAGACTCTAGCCATGATGGTGATGCTCCTGTAAATGATATTGGATTGTATTTTAATTTAGCAAAAAACTAACAGATGATGTAAAATACAATCTTCTAATAAATACGTATACTCCACTAGAAACGTATGACTTCAAGAAGGATTCAGGTGGATCACGCTGTTTCCATCATGTGTGGGATTGATCAATATTCACCAGGGCTTAGCTACTCTCCACAACTGAAAGGTGCAATTTGCAAGTTCTGCACAGTTTTTCCACAGCCAGTTCATCGTGGGATACAAGGAGCATTCATAACTAGGCCTTTCATTAAATATAAAGACTTCCATGAAAGTGCACGCAAGCATGTCTTATCGTCTTGGCATAAAAACGCACAAGTGGATGCAACTCACTTTTTGGCGATCAGAAAGAAACCAGAAACAAGTATTGTTTGCCAAATAGACAACGCTGTGAAAAGGCATGTTGAAGAAAATCGGAAAAAGTTATTTCCAATTTTGTCCACTATCTTATTTTGTGGCACACATGACATTGCTTTACGTGGGAAAAAAGTACAACCGGAAATGTGCAAAGTCTGTACCAATTTCGCATTGAAGCAGGAGATGTGATCCTAAAGAACCATCTGGAAAATGCACCAGTTAATGCACGTTATACATCTGTTCGAGTTGAACATGAATTGATTACATTATGTGAAGAAACATTAAGAGAAGATCTAGTATCCTTAATCAATAGGTCAAATGGACTTTCAATCATTGCTGATGAAAGTGCTGACCACTGTTCCCTATAAGGTGCGCGCGCTCGCATCTCTCTCAACGTGAGCGCGCACTGCCGTGTGTGGAGCGCGCACACATTCAGAACATCCAGCGAGAGAGTCGCGCCGCTGCTTTAAAAAAGCGAGCGGCGCGAAAAACCGGCACTTTCTGGATGTGGTGTGCCGGAGGAAGAGTCGGGAGTGCAGGTAAGGCTGGCTTTGGGGCTGTTGGCCCTTGTTAGTAAAGCGCAGGGCAGATTGTGGGCTTTTGTTTAAGTATTCATGTTAATCACAGCTCGTGAAGGGGCTGTGATTAACATGAATACTTAAACAAAAGCCCACAATCTTCCCCGCACTTTACTAACAAAAGATTAGAGCAAGTTTAAAAACACAGCGTGTACTTTCTGAAAGTACACGCTGTGTTTTTAAACTTGCTGTACTCTTTTGTTAGTAAAGAGCGGTGCGGGGCAGATGGTGTGCTTTTCTTTAAGTATTCATGTTAATTGCAGTTGTGATTAACATGAATACTTAAACAAAAGCCCACAATCCTCCGCAGCCGCGCTTTACTAACTAAAGAGCACAGTAAGTTTAAAAACACAGCGTGTTCTTTCAGAAAGTACACGCTGTGTTTTTAAACTTGCTCTAATCTTTTGTTAGTAATTGACAGGGTTGCCTCGGCTGCCCTTCAAGTTCAAAGGGACAATTATGGGGGTTTTCACAAACAAACAAATTCTGTAGGAGCTTTTTAATTGGAACTCACACTAGTCCACCCGTTAGCTTCTCTTCTCACCTGCCTCTCTACTTTGTGCTAGATATTGTTGCTGCATTTCCAAGGCCAACGACAGAGTTCTGGGACTAGACTGCCTGTGGACAAACAGTTTTGTGGGAAAAAGATAAGCCCAGCATAACAGTGTACCAAAAAAACATGCCCTCACTCTAGCATTGATGTTTTACCACCTAACAAAGCCGGTGTGCTTTAAACATGGGTATTAAAATATTCTCGGAAAGGGAAAATAATGTAAGTTTTGGGCTACCAATTGGGTCTCCCATAATAATTGAATGCTTACATGCACTAGACCTCATCCTGAAATCTCACCAACCATATTAGTGCAAAAAGCTGAGAGGTATGTTTGCTCTTGAGGCCACACTAATACTCAGCTGGAACATCTCAGGAATAATCCCTAAAACAGAAGATCTAGTCTAGCAACCTTTCATCAAGCAGAATGATATCTGCTGCTTCCAAGGAACGTGGGGTATGTCAGAAATCTCAGTTGATGGGTTTGTGGAACAGTACATCCCAGCAGTTAATCCAAAAAATACAGGCCCCCCGATGGGCAGATTAGTAATTTGGGTCACCACAAAGCTTTATTAGACAGCCCAACAACACATTGTGGCGAACACTCCTTTAAATATCCAGTATGTCAGGCTAACTAGGGTCTCGATACTAGCAAAAGAACTAGATGTACTGAAAATCTATGCCCTTTGAGATGTAATGCATATGACAAGTTCGTATTCGCAGCCCTCAAAGATATAGTTCTGGCAATCAGAACTGCAGAATTAAAGCCACCCAGCATACCGTAGTGGTATGTAGCGACTTAAGTACATCCCCTGCCCAATCAAAGAGATGTTAGAAAATGTAACCACTGAGGAAGAACAATCCTTGGCATCTCGGAGGCCGACAATGAGATGGGGCATGAAAACTAGGCAGGGGGAAAGGCTTAACAACACCGCTAATGGGCTTTTGCCTGTATCTCTTTCATGACTGGACTTGTTTAGATGTTTTAGCCAGCAGAATCTATAAATCAGGAAACAGGTCAAGTCTGATCAACTATTTTCTGGTCAACATCAAAGTCTAGGCCGGGGTCTTGGACATGGGGGTTGTGTCATGCCCAAAATTGACCATGATCCATTAGTGGCCACAATTATGCTGATCCGAATGACACCATGCCCCTCAAGAGAATAAGGTCTTGTATACCATCCAGCAATTCTCCAGTCAAACAATAGGTCAATTAAATGGAGAATGGTGAGCTACATAAAGTGGTTCCATTTTTAATGGAAGAATCAGCTTAAGATCCCAAGAACATTCTTTCTTCTAGGGAAAGAAGCAATGGAATGGGACTGACCTCCTATAACTGAGTGAATACAAAGCCTACCCTCAAACCCCTTGAGGCAAATCATGATCATTGTAAAAACGAGTGATTTGATGAGGAGTGCTGGCAAAGAAATCAAGAGCTCTCTTGCATTGCATCACTACTCGACCAAGGACAAGATTAACTTTGTCAAACTCAGAACAAAATATGAAAAGCTAACAGTGGCAAAAACATCAAACTCATTAGAGAATGTGGGATGAACTCATGCAGGCAGATAGAGGTAAAAATCCAAAGAGATTCTGGGAACTCATATCCCATTGCTTGAGAGGATATGGAAATCTCCAGGGGTCACACTAATTAGCCAACAATTTGAAACAGCTACTCGAAGTGAGCAAAGGGGAACAAAACCCCCCCACCAAAACCTGCTAAGCAAAATAAGAAGATGGCAGGAGCATCAATTTGATCACCCTACTGCTGGAGGTAGAACTAGCTATTGAGAGTCAAAAGCTGAATACAAATTCAGAGTCTGATTTAGCCCCAGCAGATCTGTATCAAGTTGAACCTACATGCCCTGTTTTTAAACTTGCTTAGAAAAGCTGCCAAGGTTTCAGATTGCTTATGTGTGACATTTTCATAATTTCAATGTACTTATGATGACTAGCATTCAAAGGCTAAGAGTGACACTTTCTTGTGAACAAAATCAAAGCAATGAAGATGCGGGAAATATATAAAAATCAGAAATATCACTGGCTAAACAGCATTGGGCAGTTATTGCTTCACACTATCTGATGCACTGAAGGGAGTAATTGACTTCTCCCCATTCGAGATTCACCTCTGCAATCTTTCTGTGCGAGTAATCGAATGTTCTTGCAGTATAGCAGTCTCTGCCTTTTGACTACGGTATTAGTTCAGATTCATCTATCATTTTTCAGTATTTTGGCCTTATTTCTATAAACGGCACTTCAGTTCCATCTGGAGAAGATAGGCAGCATGAATTTGTATCTGAATTACATGAAAAAGATGAAGTAGTAAAGGTCTGCGGTCTGCCAATACCGCGCTACTTGGGCGAAGGCATGCATTTCTTGAACTATTTTCTATGGCAAAATAAGATCAAAGCATCTATTTTAGTATTTGAGGAACTCCCTTAAATAGGCCGCCCTACTATGCCTTGTTCTGTGTTTTGTTTAAACGTATCTGCAAGTAATGCACCATCTTTTCACTTTTTTAAGTAAACGTTTGGAGTGACATTTGGCGCTGCACACACACGCGCGGTCTGGTTCCTGGCGCACATAGCCATGGTTGCAGCGCATAGAGACCCTCCACTGCCGCACACAGAGGAAAAAATTAGAGGGAACATTGGTGCTGACATATCTGGAAAAGAACCGATGTCACTTGGAGTACGTTTTGTAGACACGACAAGTAGCACCGTAGCTGTCATCAGAGAACAAGTCCTTGGATTTGCAACCTTAAAAGAAATGGATGCTATCTCAATTGCAAATATGATTATGGATACATTTTCTAAATGTGGATTAAACTTAGAAAACCTCCATGGCCAAGGATATGATGGATGCTCTACAATGGCAGGAAAGGAAGGTGGCGTTCAAGCCATAATCAAGAGAAAATACCCTAAAGCTGCTTCGGCTCACGGTGCTGCACATAAACTTAATTTGGTTGTTAATAACCTGAAGCTGGTCCTGATATACGGAATTCTATTGGCACAGTGAAAGCCATCATCAAGTTTTTCCGTGAGAGTCCAAAAAGATCTCTAATGCCTAATCTGCCATTGCTGAGTGAAACACGATGGACAGCAAAATACAAGAGCATTCGAATTTTTAGCTCACACTTTGAAGAGATTTTTAAGCAATTAAGCCTACTGGGCACTACAGCATCAGGGAAAACACGTCAGGATGCATATGAATTGCAATGTTCCTCCAGCACAGTGAGCTTTCTCTTTTGCTTGTCCATAATTTCAGATTACTCATCAAGATTGGATTCTGTAAGCCAGGCTCTCCAAGCTGTTCAGCTTGACATCCTCAAGGTGCGTAATCACGTGCAAGGCCTTCTGTCTCTGTTCCGTGATCACAGACAAAAAGCAGAAGAGCAATTTAAGGACATTTTTACAAACGTTCAAACACTGGCAGAAAAACCGAACATCGAACTTTGTGTTCCCAGACAGTGTGGCCGGCAAGTATTTTGTTCTAATTGTGGTTCCTCTTCTGTGGAAGAATACTATCGCCGATCTATCTATGTGCCATACATGGACTCTGTCATCGCATCATTAGAAAGCCGGTTTGGCAATGAAAACAAGAAAAATTTGAGTTTGTTTCACTTTACCCAAAACATACGGCAAAAATGACACTTGAGCAATACAAATGCCATATTGCAAACATCAGAGAAATGTACGACATTGAAAACCTGGAAGCCGAAGCAGTCACATGTTTCAGATCTGGTCAACGAAAAATGAGCAGTTTGACAATGGATTTCTGGATTTGCTAAACCACACATATTTATTTCCATCGGTCCAGCAAGCAATTCTCATTGCTCTCACATTACCAGTGACCACTTGCACAGTGGAAAGGTCTTTCAGCACAATGAGAAGGGTGAAAACCTGGTTGAGGTCGACAATGGCAGATGATCGCTTATCGGGTTTGTTCATGATGCGCATACATCGAGCAAAAATTGATGAAAACAAACAGCTGATTGAAAAAGTAATTGATAAATTTGCACAAAACTACAGACGTTTACAGTTCCTTTTTCGAGATCAGTACACTAATCAGTGAACAAAAACTGTATAAAACTACTACTCATTGAAAAATGTGACTGTTACATTTCAGCAAGACTGTACATGTTTGCAGTTCCTGCAACAGTAATCCAGGTTAAGTTTATATGTTTTATTTTCCAATTTGGAAGAGAGCAGCTGTTATTTTATTTATGGTAATATATTTGATTGTATTTATTTTAATATATTTAAGTTAATACATTTCCAAAATAAATACATTTGTCATGCATTTTAATTCTCATTCGTTTGTGCACGTTAACACCAAATGCAGACTGACTCTACATGTTTTTTTTTATAATGCAGTTATAGTGCCTTCACTGCCTTGATCATGTGTGTATGAATAATGTGGTGCATTCAATAGTGGTGACATAAAAACAGATTCGAAATTGCTAATCAGACAATGGCAGCTTGATCCTTCCATTAAGCCTTTGCATCAGGTTGCATGCCTGTGCTTTTTGACTTTTGGCCAAGAGCCACTCCTGTCTGCAGCTCTGCTTTTTTCTTTGCCAACTGCTAAAAGGTGTGAATGATATCTTCCAAAGGCCACAAAAGAAAGAGATGGCTGTGGCACAACAACCCTATGGTGTATGAGATCATATGCAGCCTGCTTCCTGCCCCCCATGGCTCCTCCTGCGCCCCAGTGTTTCTTGTGCCCCACCTGGCACACATAATGTCGGAGGATGGTGATGAGGTTAACATTTTGCCCCCCCCCCTGGAAAAAGTTCTGCGGACGCCCATGTCCCTCATAGTCCAAATGACTGACAGACACGGTCAAATGGCGTAGCTGCCAGGAGTTCAAAGGAATTGTAAGAGTTCATAGTGAAGAATAAGGTACTTACCTTCGGTAACGCTCTTTCTGGGAGAGACTCTATCTAGCCACAGATTCCTCACCTTTTGAATATTTCCCATCGTCAGATTGGATCCGGAAATGTTTCAGCAGTACTTCTGCGCTCTGGTAGGGGGCGCTGTGTGGTTCTGCACTGAAGCCATTCTGCTTCAGAAATGATGTGTGAAGCCCTTATAGGCGCCACTCCCACGCACTGACGTCAGTTGCTTTCAAGAGTTTCTGCTCCCCCCAGACGCAGAGCCCCAAAAGCAAATTGATCGACCAGTGTGCTGAGTCCTAGACTTGGGATCTTAACAATGGACAGAGTGAAATCACAGAAAGGGGAGGACGGGAGGGTCGGTGAGGAATCTGTGGTTAGACAGAGTCTCTACCAGAAAGAACGTTATCGAAGGTAAGTCACTTGTTCTTCTGATACAGACGTCTAGCCGCAGACTCCTCACCTTTCGAATAGATACCAAAGCAGTACCTTTAAGGAGGTGAGTCTGTGAATGGACTGAAACCATGAAGTCCGGCAGCACCGAGCAGGCAAAATGCCTTTCTCGGCACACCTGACTATCCAGACAATTTTGCTTTGTGAACATATGGACGGACACCCACGTAGCCACCCGACAAATGTCCAGGACAGGGTCCCCGCATGCTAATGCAGTGGTAGCAGCTTTGACCCTGGCAGAATGAGTGCCCGATCATTCCAGAGGCTGCTTTTGCCCAATGCGTCTTCACCGCAGACTTGCCTTTTTTCACTCAAGCGAACCCCACAAAGTGCTGATCTGCACACGGGTTTCTTTGTCATGATCTATGTAAAAACTCAGCACTCTCTTGGGTCCAAATAAAGGAGTGTCCCCTCCTCCTTAAAGAGTTGGAGCATCAAACGCTGGTGTGGTGATGTTCTGACCAACGTGGAACCGTGTCACAACTTTAGGCAAGAACGATGCCTATGTCCACAAAACCAGCTTGTCTGGGAAGAAGGCGGTGTATGGTAGGTCAACATAGCTTGAAGCTCACTCACATGCTGCACCAGTGTAATGGCGACGAGGAACACTGTCTTGAGGGTGAGAAGCCACATGGAGGAGCTGGAAGTAGCTCGAAGGGCGTACCAATCAGAAATGTGAGGACCAAGTTAAGGTCCCACTGGGCTCTGTCCCTCCCACCTGCAGGTGAGAGGTGGGCTCTGTCCCTCCCACCTACAGGTGAGACATGGGCTCTGTCTCTCCCACCTACAGGTGAGAGGTGGGCTCGCTCCCTCCCTCCCACCTGCTGCTGAGAGGTGGGCTCCGTCCCTCCCACCTACAGGTGAGAGGTGGGCTCCGTCCCTCCCACCTACAGCTTAGAGGTGGACTCGCTCCCTCCTCCCCCACCTACAGGTGAGAGGTGGGCTCTGCCCCTCCCCCCACCTGCAGGTGAGAGGTGGGCTCTGTCCCTCCCCTCACCTGCAGGTGAAAGGTGGGCTCTGTCCCTCCCCCCACCTGCAGGTGAGAGGTGGGCTCTGGCCATCCCACCTTCAGGTGAAAGGTGGGCTCTGTCCCTCCCACCTACAGTTAAGGGGTGGGCTCTGTCCCTCCTTCCACCTGCTGCTGAGAGGTGGGCTCCGTCCCTCCCACCTACAGCTTAGAGGTGGGCTTCCTCCCTCCCTCCCCAACCTGCTGCTGAGAGGTCCTTCTTGGCCACCTGCAGCATGGCTGCCAAGCTTCCGATCTGCTTGTGAGTGACATTTCTATATTTGGAGTGTGCTAATGCATGACATTTCCTGGACTCAGGTGTGACACTTTGAGTGACATTGTATTGCAAATGTAGTCAGTGACTCAACCAGTGACATTTCATCCACTAGGGGCAGTATTTACCCCATAGCACAGGACGTGCCTTAGCAGCAGCAAGAATTATTCTACTGCTGACCCTGCAGGACTCCCCCAATGGGTGACATTTCCCAGAAGGACCCTTGCACCATCCCCCACCTACCTAAAACACACGTGCTGTGTCTTTCCTTAAAGGCCTCTAGATACTACATTCTTTGGTGCCACTGACTGTGGTTTATGAAAACTGATAAGGAATATAAAATCCATAGCATTCAGGAGTAACATGCATTTCCTGTTGCTCCTTTTTATGTTGTGAATGAATCAGAATTTATTTTGAATTAACAATGACCACTTATGCGTGAGACATCTTGCCAGTTCTGACTTTTCAATCCACAGTCACTGCATTCTGGGACTTGTAGTTTGACTTTTCAAATATGGAATTTAAGTTTAAGAATCTGAAGCGCAAAGTGATGCTTGCTAAAAACCCGTGCGGGACTGGGCGAAGGTTGTCTCACGCAGCACAGGCACTGGGCAGCTACTACAACCGAAGTGACGCCAGGGGTGTGGCCTCAGTTTGTCATCCTGCACGAGGGTCTTTTAGCACCGAACAGCCCTGCCCTCCTCCTCAGGTAAGTCGAATGTGCCATCTGAGGTCGCTGCTCATTTACCACCCGTTTCCAAACGATCATGTCTGTCTACAAGCTGACAGGGCGAGGGGCTGGTGTTTGGGGTGGGCACGCTGAGCCAGAAGAACCCTTCTGCAAGTCTGTCCCGCAGAGAGTAAGGCCTGATTATGATCCTGGCAGACAGGGTTACTCCGACACAAACGTGACGTATCCAGTAAGTACGCCAAAATTAAATTCTATCATATCCTATGGAACTTGTAATAAGGTGGATGGAATATCCATTATGTTTGTGACAGACTACCCCATCCACCAATATCATATCAGGCCCTAAGCCTGCATCTGTCCAGAGGGGCAAACACCCAGATGTGAGAGGGCAGCGGTGTCTCAGTCTGACTCAGAATCGTACAGACTGTGACATCTTAGCTAAGCTGTCCAATATGTTTCTCAGAGAGATCCGAGAAGGCTCACATCAGCTGCTGCAGAGTGAGCTGATGTACGGGCTCCGAGGCAAGGTCCTATGTAGTGCTGTCCGGGTCTGAGGCGAGGTCTAATGTCCTGCTGTACAGGCTCTGAGGCGAGTTCCTATGTGGTGCTGTCCGGCCTCTGAGGTGAGGTCCTATGTGGAGCTGTACAGGCTCTGAGGCGAGTTCCTATGTGGAGCTGTATGGGCTCTGAGGCGAGGCCCTATGTGGTGTTGTGCGGGCTCTGAGGTGAGGTCCTATGTGGAGCTGTGCGGGCTCTTAGGCAAGGCCCTATGGGCTGCTTTATGGGCTCCGAGGTGAGGTCCTATGTGGAGCTCTGCGGGCCCTGAGGTGAGGTCCAATGTGGTGCTGTCCGGGCTCTGAGGCGAGGCCCTATGTGCTGCTTTATGAGCTCTGAGGCGAGGTTCTATGTGTTGCTGTACGGGCTCTGAGGAGAGGTCCTATGTGCTGATGTTCGGGCTCTGAGGCGGACTCCGAGGCAAGGTCCTATGTGGAGCTGTACGGGCTCTGAGGTGATGTCCTATGTGGTGGTTAATACAAGACTGGTTTAGCACCCAACATCGTATAAATCAAGTGATTTTACATTGATCAAGAGTTCAGCAAAGACACTTTAAATAGTGCAACACAAATAACATGTTTCTTCATATAAAGCATCAGTCAAGCATGTTCAATTTATGATCCTTTATTTATAATTTTTTCATCATCTTCTTCTTAATCAGTTAAGAACCATAGCCAACCCGTTTCGTCCTCTCGAACTTCTTCAGGGCTACAATGAAATATACAAATATTTGTTTAAGATACAATATTTACAAATTCATAATTTAACCCCTTGACCGAGATCGGAATTCCGCTCGTGTGCTGGACATTCCGATCGCGGGTGGGGTCGTGACGAGCTCAGCTCGTCATGCGCACAGCGCTACCGCGCAGCATGACGAGCTGAGCTCGTCATGAGCACGGAAGGGGTTAAACATACAGCATAATCAGTTCCAACATGACAACACCTATACAACATTTAGTCTAATGGCTAATCATGAATCCTCAAGTTACCCTTAAATGAAAAAGACACGGAACATGACATTTCCGTATATATGGCCATTCTATATAGAACACTAGCTGTGGCCTGTAAGCATCTACACTTAAAGATGACGCTGGCTAATTCATGTCTATGCGTTGTTCGTTTAAATTATTGTATATACTGTCTTACAGTATATACAATATTTGTATATACTGTCCTATGTGGTACTGTCCTGGCTCCGGGGCGAGGTCCAATGTGGTGCTGTCTGGCCTCTGAGGCGAGGTCCCATGTGGTGCTCTCCGGGCTCTGAGCAAGGTCCTATTTAGTGCTGTATAGGCTCTGAGGCAAAGTACTATGTGCTGCTGTCCGGGCGCTGAGGCGAGGGCCTATGTGCTGCTGTCCAAGCGCTGAGGCGAGGTCCTATGTGCTGCTGTCCGGGCACTGAGTCGAGGGCCTATGTGCTGCTGTCCGGGTGCTGAGGCGAGGTCCTATGTGGTGCTGTCCGGGCTCCGAGGAGAAGTCCTATGTGGTGCAGTCCGGACTCCGAGGAGAGGTCCTATGTGGTGCTGTCCGGGCTCCGAGGTGAGGTCCTATGTGGTGCTGTCCTGGCTCTGAAGAGAGGTCCTACGTGGTGCTGTCTGGGCTCTGAGGAGAGGTCCTATGTGGTGCTGTCTGGGCTCTGAGGCGAGCTCTTATGTGGTGCTGTCCGGGCTCCGAGGTGAGGTCCTATGTGGTGCTGTCTGGGCTCCGAGGCGAGGTCCTATGTGTTACTGTCCGGGCTCCGAGGTAAGGTTCTATATGGTGCTGTCCGGGCTCTGAGGAGAGGTCCTATGTGGTGTTGTCCGGGCTCCGAAGTGAGGTTCTATGTGGTGCTGTCCGGGCTCCGAGGTGAGGTCCTATGTGATGCTGTCTGGGCTCCAAGGTGAGGTCCTATGTAGTGCTGTCTGGGCTCCGAGGCGAGGTCCTATGTAGTGCTGTCCGGACTCTGAGGGAAGGTCCTATGTGGTGCTGTCTGGCTCTGAGGGAAGGTCCTATGTGGTGCTGTCTGGGCTCCGAGGCGAGGTCTTATGTGAGGCTGTCCAGGCTCCAAGGCGAGGTCCTATGTGGTGCTGTCCGCACTCCAAGGCGAGGTCCTATGTGGTGCTGTCCGGGCTCTGAGGAGAGATCCTATGTGATGCTGTCTGGGCTCTGAGGAGAGGTCCTATGTGGTGCTGTCCGGGCTCTGAGGCGAGGTACTATGTGGTGCTGTCCGGGCTTCGATGTGAGGTCCTATGTGGTGCTGTCAGGGCTCCAAGGAGAGTCAATCAATCAATCACAGAATTTGTAGAGCGCACTACTTACCCGCGAGGGTCTCAAGGCGCTGGGGAGAAAAAAAAGGGGGGGGGGTGCTGCTACTGGTCGAACAGCCAGGTCTTGAGTTGCCTCCTGAAGGTCAGCAGGTCTTGGGTCTGTCGTAGGCTTAGTGGAAGGGTGTTCCAGGTCTTGGCGGCGAGGTGTGAGAGGGATCTGCCGCCGGTGGTTGTTCTTCGAATGCGAGGGACGGTGGCGAGGGAGAGGTCGGCGGAGCGGAGCTGGCGGTTGGGGACGTAGAAGAAGAGTCGTCTGTTGAGGTAGGCTGGGCCAGTCTTGTGGAGTGCCTTGTGTGCGTGGATGAGGAGTTTGAAGGAGGTTCGCCTGTTGACGGGGAGCCAGTGCAGGTTCCTCAGGTGGGGGGTGATGTGGCTGTGGCGTGGTACGTCGAGGATCAGGCGTGGGGAGGCGTTTTGTATGCGTTGCAGTCGCTTGATGAGCTTGGCCGGGGCTCCCGCGTAGAGGGCGTTCCCATAGTCAAGTCTGCTACTGACGAGGGCCTGGGTGACTGTTCTTCTTGTATCTGTCGGGATCCACCTGTAGATCTTGCGAAGCATGCGGAGGGTGTTGAAGCAGGAGGAGGAGACTGCGTTGACTTGCTTGGCCATGGAGAGAGTTGAGTCGAGGATGACTCCCAGGTTGCGTGCGTGGTCTGTGGGTGTCGGGGCTGCTCCCAGTGTCGTTGGTCACCAGGAGTCTTCCCAGGCTGAGGGGTTGGAGCCGAGGATGAGGACCGATGTCTTGTCCGTGTTCAGCTTTAGTCGGCTGATCTTCATCCAATCGGCGACGGCCTTCATTCCTTCATGGAGGTTGGATTTGGCGGCGAGGGGGTCCTTGTTGAGGGAGAGGATCAGTTGAGTGTCGTCGGCGTAGGAGATTATGTTGAGGTCGTGCTGTCTGGCGATGCGTGCGAGCGGGGCCATGTAGATGTTGAACAGTGTTGGGCTGAGGGAAGATCCCTGGGGTACGCTGCAGATGATCTCGGAGGCTTCGGATCGGAAAGGTGGGAGGCGGACTCTCTGGGTTCTGCCGTCGAGGAAGGAGGTGGTCCATTCCAGGGCCTTGTCTCGGATCCCTGCGTCGTGGAGGCGTGCGCGTAGAGTGCGGTGGCAGACAGTGTCGAAGGTGGCGGAGAGGTCCAGCAGGATGAGGGCTGCGGTCTCACCGTTGTCCAGCAGGGTCCTGATGTCGTCGGTGGTGGCGATGAGGGCAGTCTCAGTGCTGTGGTTGCTGCGGAACCCTGATTGGGATGGGTCCAGGATGCTGTTTTCTTCGAGGTATCGGGTTAGCTGTTTGTTGACGATCTTCTCGATGACCTTGGCTGGGAACGGAAGCAGGGAGATGGGCCGGAAGTTCTTGAGGTCTCTCTGGTCCGCCTTGGGTTTTTTGAGTAGGGCGTTGATCTCTGCGTGTTTACAGCTCTCTGGGAAGGTCGCGGTCTTGAAGGAGAGATTGATAACGTTGCACAGGTGGGGTGCGATGGAGCTGCTGGCTTTGTTGAAGATGTGGTGCGGGAAAGGGTCTGACGGGGAGCCGGAGTGTATTGTGCTCATGGTCTTGATGGTGTCATCGATGTTCACGCTGGCCCAGGCTGGCAAGGGGTCATGGTCGATGGTGTGCGGCGGGTCTGGTGTATCGATCTTAGTTGGGGCTGTCTGGGTGTTGAAGCTGTCGTGGATGTCGGCGATCTTGCGGTGGAAGAAGGTGGCGAGGGAATCGCACAGGGCTTGCGACGGCGGGATGTCGTTGGTGTTGAGGCTGGGGTTGGAGAATTCCTTCACGATTGTGTGCCTATGTGGTGCTGTCCAGGCTCCGAGGTGAGGTATTATGTGGTGCTGTCAGGGCTCCCAGGAGAGGTCCTATGTGGTGCTGTCTGGGCTCCGAGGCAAGGTCCTATGTGGTGCTGTCTGGGCTCTGAGGAGAGGTCCTACGTGGTGCTATCTGGACTCCGAGGAGAGGTCCTATGTGGTGCTGTCCGGGCTCCGAGGAGAGGTCCTATGTGGTGCTGTCCGGGCTCCGAGGCGAGGTCCTATGTGGTGCTGTCTGGGCTCCAAGGCGAGGTCCTATGTAGTGCTGTCTGGGCTCTGAGGGAATGTCCTATGTGGTGCTGTCTGGGCTCCGAGGCAAGGTCCTATGTGAGGCTGTCCAGGCTCCAAGGCGAGGTCCTATGTGGTGCTGTCCGTGCTCAGAGGAGAGGTCCTATATGGTGCTGCCCGGGCTCCGATGTGAGGTCCTATGTGGTGCTGTCCAGGCTCCGAGGTGAGGTCCTATGTGGTGCTGTCCGGACTCTGAAGAGAGGTCCTATGTGGTGCTGTCTGGGCTCTGAAGAGAGGTCCTATTTGGTGCTGTCTGGGCTCGGAGGCGAGGTCTTATGTAGTGCTGTCCGGGCTCTGAGGTGAGGTCCTATGTGGTGCTGTCTGGGCTCCGAGGCGAGGTCCTATGTGTTACTGTCCGGGCTCCGAGGTAAGGTCCTATGTGGTGCTGTCAGGGATCCCAAGAGAGGTCCTATGTGGTGCTGTCTGGGCTCCGAGGCAAGTTCCTATGTGGTGCTGTCTGGGCTCTGAGGAGAGGTCCTATGTGGTGCTGTCTGGACTCTGAGGAGAGGTCCTATGTGGTGCTGTCCGGGCTCCGAGGAGAGGTCCTAAGTGGTGCTGTCCGGGCTCCGAGGCGAGGTCCTATGTGGTGCTGTCTGGGCTCCAAGGCGAGGTCGTATATAGTGCTGTCTGGGCTCTGAGGGAAGGTCCTATGTGGTGCTGTCTGGGCTTCGAGGCGAGCTCCTATGTGAGGCTGTCCAGGCTCCAAGGCGAGGTCCTATGTGGTGCTGTCCACGCTCCAAGGCAAGGTCCTATGTGGTGCTGTTGGGGCTCCGAGGCAAGGTCCTATGTGGTGCTGTCCAGGTTCCAAGGCGAGGTCCTATGTGGTGCTGTCTGGGCTCCGAGGCGAGGTCCTATGTGGTGCTGTCCGGGCTCTGAGGAGAGATCCTATATGACGCTGTCAGGGCTCCCAGGAGAGGTCCTATGTGGTGCTGTCCGGGCTCTGAAGAGAGGTCCTATGTGGTGCTGTCCGGGCTCTGAAGAGAGGTCCTATGTGGTGCTGTCTGGGCTCTGAGGAGAGGTCCTATGTGGTGCTGTCTGGGCTGAGGCGAGGTCCTATGAGGTGCTGTCCCGGCTCTGAGGCGAGGTCCTATTTGGTGCTGTCCGGGCTCCAAGGCGAGGTCCGATGTGGTGCTGTCTGGGCTCTGAGGCGAGGTCCTATATGGTGCTGTCTGGGCTTTGTGGTGAGGTCCTATGTGGTGCTGTCTGGGCTCTGGGGCGAGGTCCTATGTGGTGCTGTCAGGGCTCTGAGGAGAGGTCCTATGTGGTGCTGTCCGGGCTCTGAGGCGAGGTCCTGTGTGGGGCTGTCCCGGCTCTGAGGCGAGGCCCTATGTGGTGCTGTCAGGGCTCTGAGGAGAGGTCCTATGTGGTGCTGTCCACGCTCTGAGGTGAGGTCCTATGTGAAGCTGTCCGGGCTCTGAGGCGAGGTCCTATGTGGTGCTGTCCAGGCTCCGAGGTGAGGTCCTATGTGGTGGAGTCCAGACTCCGAGTCGAGGTCCTATGATGTACTGTCCGGGCTCTGCCGCGAGGACCTATCTAGTACTGTCTGGGCTCCAAGGCAAGGTCCTATGTGGTGCTGTCTGAGGTCCAAGGCGAGGTCCTATGTGGTGCTGTCGGGGCTCTGAGACGAGGTCCTATGTGGTGCTGTCCGGGCTCTGAGGCAAGGTCCTATGTGGTGCTGTCCGGGCTCTGAGGCGAGGTCCTATGTGGTGCTGTCCGGGCTCTGTGGAGAGGTCCTATGTGGTGCTGTCAGGGCTCCAAGGCGGGCTCTGTGGCGAGGTCCTATGTGGTGCTGAAGGTTAGGCTGGGGGTTTTTAGTTAAGTCAGGAAAGTGGCGCTCAGGCTATTGCGTGTACTAACTATAGACCTGTATTGGTGCGGTGCTACCAGGTCAGGGGAGTAACCCGATAACCCCTGGGGAATGTGTGAATCGCAGGATCCACAATGTAAAGTAAGCGCAGTCCTGGGCACACGCGGGGAGGGTATTTGCAATATAACATTCAGTATCGATGTGTTATATAAATGCAGTAGTCGACATCAGTATTAGTTCAAAAAAGTTTCTTTACATTTCAACAACGACTATGTTGAACACAATAAACCAGCCGACACGTGTTTCGTCACTGGGAGAGGTCCGTGACTCATCAGGGCTAAACAGCGATAGAATCTGGCGATGTACTGGACCCCAGATACCGGTGATACTTCCAACCCGGTAGGGGGCGAGCGGGAGACGGGAGCAACTGGGCGCCACGCTGGAATCGAGGGTAGGAAGTAGGGGACCGCGGGCTGTGGGTAAGCCTGCGGCGTATATGAAACTAAGGCTGGGGCGGGTACGCCACGGCGCTTGGAAGGAAGATGCCTCCTGTCACACCAGGTCCTATGTGGTGCTGTCAGGGCTCCAAGGCGGGCTCTGAGGCGAGGTCCTATTTGCTGGCATTTACGGACAATAATACTAACAGCACACAACTGGGCGTGAGCAGCAGCGCTCAAGGCCCTCTAGGGAGACATGGCTGTACAATTCAGAGCCTGAATGTAGCGACAGAACATGCGCTCTGCAGGGCGCACGGAGAGGTTTACACCATGAATAGGGGTGGGCAGAGAACACCGCTCCGCCAGCGGAGTGTGCAGAGATTTGCCTACTCCGCGCTCCGCTGGGAACGCGGAGTATAGGGACCGGGGGGCTCCCGCACCCCAGGGCCCGCCGGACGGAGCTCAAGCCCCAGGCCCGGTCCCAGCTTTCGAACTCTAGGCCAGGCCAGGGAGAGCCTACCCGGGCCCCGATGGACCCCCTGTCCCCAGCACCTGGACCCTCGGCTGGCTTGCAGGACGGGGGGCTCCAGCACCCAGGGGCTGCCGGATGGAGCTCAAGCCCCGGGCCCAGCTTCCAAACCCTAGCCAGGCCGGGGAGAGCCTCCCCGGGCCCCGATGGACCCCCGTCCCCAGCGCCCGGACCCTCAGCTGGCTTGCAGGATGGGGGCTGCCACACCCCAGGGCCTGCTGGAAGGAGCTCAAGCCCCGGGCTCGGTCCCAGCTTCCGAACCCTAGCCAGGCCGGGGAGAGCCTCCCCGGGCCCCAATGGGACCCCTGTCCCCAGCGCCAGAACCCTCAGCTGGCTTGCATGACAGGGCTCCCGCACCCCAGGCCATGCCAGACGGAGCTCAAGCCCCGGGCCCTGCTTCGGAACCCAGCCAGGCCGGGGAGAGCCTCCCCGGGCCCCATTGGACCCCCGTCCCCAGCACCTGGACCCTCGGCTGGCTTGCAGGACCGGGGGCTCCCGCACCCCAGGACCCGCCGGACGGAGCTCAAGCCCCGGGCCTGGTCCTGCTACCGAACCCAGCCAGGCTGGGGAGAGCCTCCCTGGGCCCCGGTAGACCCCCCTGGGCGGCGTGGGACATCTGCAAGTTGCTGCCATCCCAGACCAGGCCCCTGCTCAGGGCTTCTCCAAGCTCTCCAGGGGCTCCAGCTCTGGCTCGGCCCCCCTTTCACGCAGGGCTGGCCTCCTGCCGCTCCTTGCCCCGGAGACAGTGGAGAGCTAGGTAGTCCTCCCCGCTCTGCAGCCGCCCTGCCCTGGCTACTGACCCCCCACACCCAGACCCTTGGGAGTCAGGGTGCTGACTCGTGCGGGTGTGCCTTCCACCTTCCCAGAGCCTGGGGGGCAGGAACCAAGGAGGGTTAAGCGCAGGCCATGTCCTCTCCCCACCGGCCTGCTTGGGGAGCCCATTTTCCTCGACTATTAGACTATTGTCCTTCCTCAGAACCCTGGGGAAGGATAAAAGTTGGAGTGAACCCGGCCGGCCAGTAGGCCGGCCATCTGGTCACCCAGCCCGCAGGGCCATCTGGTCACCCAGCCCTGCAGGGCCATCTGGTCGCCCAGCCCGCAGGGCCATCTGGTCAGGCAGCCAAGCGACCAGATGGCCTGGGACGACCCAGCGCCCAGATGGCTTGGGACGCCCGGACCAGTCGCCCTTGCAGTCCAACAATGGCGAGGGTGGCCATGCGCTCCGAGGCCGCTGCTGGGGAGGCTCCTTCCTGGGGCTGCTCGCCTCCCTGCTCGACTTGAGCGGAAGGGAGCAGTGGGAATGGGGGTGGGTCCCAGTCCCTGGCCACCTGGTCACCCTGCGGATCCGCAAGGGAAGGTGGCCACTGTCTCTGCACACCGGTGGGGCAGGGACAGGAGGGGGAGACCCCCGTGCCGGAGGGCACCTGGTGGAGGTGACCTCCCATGGGCCCGAGTTACCCCCTCCGCGTCCCTCCCGCCGGCCCGGCGGCAGAGGGACCCATCCCCGGGTGTGGTGAAGGAGGTCATCCGCGGGCACCCACGGACGGAGAGACAAAAGCTTGGCTCAGAGGATGACTTTCAATAGATCGCAGTGAGGTAGCTACTCTGCTACTTATGAAACCCTGACCCAGAATCAGGTCATCTACGAATGATTTAGCACCTTGTATCCCATGAACATGCAGTGCACTAAGGGCGATGGAGGCGGCCCCCTTCCGTCCGCACTCCGGTCCCCAAGCGAGCGGCTCTACGCACCGGCCCCCAGAGAGAGGCCGGCTATCCCAGGCCAACCGAGGCTCCACAGCACTGCGGTATCATTACGGTTTAGGGGGGATTCTGACTTAGAGGAGTTCAGTCATAATCCCACAGATGGTAGCTTTGCCCCATTGGCTCCTCAGCCAAGCACATACACCAAATGTCTGAACCTGCGGTTCCTCTCGTACTGAGCAGGATTACTATTGCAACAACACATCATCAGTAGGGTAAAACTAACCTGTCTCACGACGGTCTAAACCCAGCTCACGTTCCCTATTAGTGGGTGAACAATCCAACGCTTGGTGAGTTCTGCTTCACAATGATAGGAAGAGCCGACATCGAAGGATCAAAAGCGACGTTGCTATGAGCGGCTTGGCGCCACAAGCCAGTTATCCCTATGGTAACTTTTCTGACACCTCCTGCTTGAAACCCAAAAAGTCAGAAGGATCGTGAGGCCCCATTTTCACGGTCTGTATTCATACTGAAAATGGAGATCAAGTGAGCTTTTGCCCTTCTGCTCCGCGGGAGGTTTCTGTCCTCCCTGAGCTCTCCTTAGGACACCTGCGTTATCGTTTGACAGGTGTACTGCCCCAGTCAAACTCCCCACCTGCCACTGTTCCCGGAGCGGGTCGTGCCCGGCAGGCGCCGGGCACTTGGAGCCAGAAGCGAGAGCCCCATGGTGCTCGCCCCCCCGCCTCACCGGGTAAGTGAAAAAACGATAAGAGTAGTGATATTTCACCGGCGGCCCGAGGGCCTCCCACTTATCCTACACCTCTCATGTCTCTTCACAGTGCCAGACTAGAGTCACGCTCAACAGGGTATTCTGATTCTGCAAAGCCCGTTCCCTTGGCTGTGGTTTCGCTAGATAGTAGATAGGGACAGTAGGAATCTCGTTCATCCATTCATGCGCGTCACTAATTAGATGACGAGGCATTTGGCTATTCTGTACCACCTCGCGGTGGCTCATTCTGGGTTATTATGCTGCCCATCAGCGTCAAATCGGTTTTGCTTCCAACAATGCAACATTCGTTCGCTCCGGAGTACAGCCACACTGTAAGTTGTCCTCACTGGAACTGGGATCACGTATAGGCCAGAGATAGTACACCGTGCAGTACTATTCCAACAATTTAAAATTGTCTACGAACAGTCCTGAGAAATTAAAGTACGATTAGCAGGACATCAATAATCAATGCAATATGTAGTGATTATGTGTATGTAATTATTTGAGACATATTCTTCATTCAAGACATTTCAATAATTATGATGTACACTTTTGTATCTAAATTATTATAAGCACACATCTATATAAAAAAAAAAAAAACACATCTATAAATTGCACGTCTAGCTAGAAAATACACATCTATAAAAATTCACATCTATAAAATCCACATCTATGCTAATTCTTGTGTCAACTATGAACTATTGTGTAACTGTTTAACCACATTTAAATATTAATGGATCAACATTTTCAAACAATATGTTTTATAAGAGTGACGTGTGTGCTGTACGATAGTGTACATCTCAGCATTCAGCTTGAAATTTAATTGTCCATGAATACTTGGCACATTTTAAGAGTGTCCATTAATGTAGTCAGGCAAACATTCTTCTTGAACGGGAATGACATTTGCAGACCAAGATCAGCCAGAGCAACATCGTTACATTGAGGCCAAATACCACGACATCCAACAATAAAGCCATGAAATTTTACAGTTTTACAGTTGGTGAGATCTTTGATTTGCTGCTATAGATCCTGATAGTATTTAACTTTACTCTCGAACGCTAATTCAAGGGAATTCTGTGAGTTTTCCCAACGAATTGAAACATCGATCACTACAGCAGTACCATTTTTGGTGAACACTACATCTGGTCTTCTTAGTTCACCTTGGCTATTTTTAACATGAGGTTCCCTGTATGTCATCCACCCACACCTTTTTGCTCTATCAATGAGCAATTCCAACACTTTGTTATGACTTTTTATCCTTATGTCCTTGGTTTTAGGGCATGCACCTGAAATATGTGAAATTGTTTTGCAAACATCTTTGCAGTATCTACATGTAGCAAATGTACGGTTTCTTCCCCTAGTGATGGTTTCTCTAGTATATAAGACATTTGCTCTTAACATCAGCGCAGCTATGTATTGATTTTCTTTCATTTTATTATGTTTGCTGATCCAGAAATTTGAGGTTGGATTACTTGCTAAGTATTTTATACCATCACCTTGGACAGGGAGATTTGCCCATTTCTCAAATTCCTCTTTCCTCCAATCATATGTTGCTACCAGATTCAATTCATAACTCAGAAATCTACTGTCTAAAATGTTGAATTTGTGTGATTTGATAATGTTATCAATTTTTCCATTGATTACTTCTCCTGCATACATGAATGAATGAGCTATGTACAGATCTGGAGCTTCCCTAAGATACAATAAACTATTGACTTTGTTTAGACCAATTGTCGTACATAACTTTGGTATACTGAGGCCCCCAAAAGATCTTTTCGAATATAGGAGACCATCACATGTGTATGCAGGTAGGTGTAGGAAATGTTTGACATACTTTTTTATTGTTTGATCCAGCATGTTTAAAGTTTTAGCTTCTGTTCCTGTCATTTCCAACTTAAATGACAGTTTAGGTGTTAGATTTGGGGATCTCTAGTTGGCAGAGGTAGGTACCTTTGTCCAAATAGGGACCCTTGCGTCTAGTCAGGGAAAGTAGGTACACTCCTAAAATAACCCCTGCTCACCCTCTTGGTAGCTTGGCACGAGCAGACAGGCTTAGTTCAGAGACAGTGTGTAAAGCATTTGTGAACACATACAGTAATCAAGTGACAACACTACAAATGGACACCACACAGGTTATATATTTATAAAAATAGGTATACTTTATATAGATTTATCACAAGACCATAAACGACAAAAATAATCCACAATACTGTCAAGAGTGCTTAGTTCTGATCAAAGAGGCTTAATTCAAGGTTCTGTGCGAGTCGGTAGCCTCCTCCGGCTACGGCGGTGTCGTAGAACAAACAGAGTCTAACAAATCCAGCTGACCGCGTCGAGACGGGCCAACACAGCGTAGACAGACTCGGTCAGCCCTGGGCACACTCAGTGCACGGTACTAGGGACTGACAAGTAAACCAATCATCCAATCATGGAGTCACTAATACATATATCAATTAACGATAGGGAGCACTTGCACTTTGGCACTGATTAGCAGCGGCAAAGTGCCCATGAGCATCTAGTCCAGCAAAAACATATCGGCAACAGTGGAGGCATTACGAAAAAATGGAAGGGAGACCCACGCCAAGGATGCCAGGTCTAACATTAGGGATCAGATATTGACACAATATTTCTATTTTCTGTGTGGGCTTAGGTGGTAAATTGTCGAGTTTTTGAGCCCAGTCAACAAGAACCTCATTACTTTTGTTGTTGCTTGAATGGCCGGTGTGTGGATCAAAGTTCAATCCGAGGTATCTCTCGCTTTCTCCTGGATGAATGTTTTCAATATTTTGTTTTTCAAATTGCCATGGTTTACAGTTGTTAATCAGGATTTTATCTTTATGGTGACTGATATAAAATCCATGTGTCTTTTTCACATTACGTTTTAAGTCTGTTGTTTTACTGAATTTTTCAATGATTTTCAGGTTTGTACTCATTCCTTCCCAGGTGCTGCTGAGTACTGCGATGTCATCGGCAAAGGCGAGAGCGGTGATTTGCTTAATGAGACCATCGGAGCCGAATGTGAAGCCCTTGCCATCTTTCTGAAGATCACAGATCAGAGGATCCATGGCGATGTTAAACAACAGTGGGGATAAAGAGTCACCTTGCTTAACTCCCGACTTCATTGTTATTTCAGGAGTTGCTTTGTTGTTCTTTCCCTTGAAAGATGTTGTTGAGTCAGTGTATAAGTCTTGTACTATGTCTCTGATGCATGATGGAACTCTGTGCCTTTGAAGACTCTGTAAGATGTGACCATGGCTGACAGAGTCAAAGGCTTTTGAGATATCTATGAACACCACTGCTAACGAGCTTCTGTTCTTTCGTGCCCCTTTTATGATGTTTTGCAGAAGAGTCAGCTATTCGAGACAACCTCTCACCTTCATGAAGCCTTTTTGTCTCGTAT
This sequence comes from Calotriton arnoldi, assembly GCA_963921515.1. NCBI lineage: Eukaryota > Metazoa > Chordata > Amphibia > Caudata > Salamandridae > Calotriton > Calotriton arnoldi. Next base: position 2,267,418 of record CAWUFW010000916.1, read on the forward strand.
TCAATTCAACGAAAGATGTGAGTCTTTTAGTTAGTATTTTCATGAACAACTTCATGAATGCCGTACCGATGGTAATTGGTTGCCAATTACTGATTTTTTTTTTAAGTTTGCTAATCGGTAAATTTTTAGGTATTAATATTGACCGGTTCTTTTTAATACTTTCTGGTTCTCTTCTCATCGATAACCAAGACGATAAGATTCTGGGCAGCAGTCTTGGTTGCTTGTTATGCACGTTATTCAAGTCATTCAGGCCAATCTTGTCAGGCCCCACTGCTTCCTTTAAATCTGATTCATCGAAGGCTTTAGTTATTTCGAGCAGTGTAATTTCTTTACACAGTCTTCCAATTTCCCATTCATCCGGTATCCGATCAATTGGGATGAATTTGGGATTTTTCTTGTTTTCTTTTTCAATTATATCTTTATAATATTGGAAGATTTCATCAGCACTGATTTGGCAGGTGGCATCTTCTGCCCCATCGGTGATTATCCTGGCAATTTTCTTTTGTCTTTTTAAACATTGCCTGGTATTCTTTGTAGCTGCCCTTTGCTTTTGCATAATTTTTCTTGTGTGTCCGATTGAGCCTTCCATTTTTCTTGTCTTTCTTTGTTATCTTGTTTTCTACTGAGGCATTCTGGTGCTCATCTTGAGCAGAGTTCATAGGCTCATTATGGAGTTCGCTCGTTGGTTCGGTACGATTTGCTGGTACAGAACTTATATCCTTGGTGTTGTCTCAGATATAAGTCACTATCTCATCCATCAGATCCATAGCAGCATCGTGATGCTGGATGTTTTTGGTGTACTTCTCGACTTCTGTGATTCTATCATTCAGTTCATCTAAGTTTTTTATTTTTGGCGCTCGTTTCCGATTGATAAAGTCTCTGCGCCTTTCCGTTGTTATTTCCACTGAAATCTCTGGTTCATCGCAAGAGTCATTCTCCGAGATATTGGATGCTTGCAGTACATCCTTTGCCGATTTTTCTCTTATCTCTTCTATCTCTTCTTTTTTCTGCAATTTGTTTGCTGTTTTTATTGTCAAAATGCGGAACCATCAGCGCATTAATGTTTCTCTTGTTCTCATACACTTTTTCCAATTCTTCTAATAGCAGTATTTCTTCCTGTGACCATAATTTTGATGGTTTGCTGCTTGCTAGAGCTGCTAGTCTAGCCTCATTTTGCGCTCTTGGATGCGCATGCCGAGCATGTTGTGAAACTCCAATCTTTGATCCGAATCTAAGGTCACAGTAGCTGCATAGGAATTGCAGTTCTCCTTTTGAGGTCTTCCTTTACATTTGGCATAATGGCATGCAATATTATGGTATTTGGCTTCTTTGTCACATTTTGAGCAATAGGTTTTGAGATAGAAGCCTTTATGCTTGTTAGAGACATGTTTTCTCAATTCTTTAAAAGTTCCCAATATGTCTCCACATAAGTCACATTTATACTTTTCGTTTGGGTATTTCCAATATGTGACTTTCTTTGTGTAATCACTTTTCTTTGCATTCAATTCTTTGCTGATCTCGTACACATCGGGTAGATTTTCAAAGTTGGTTGTGACAATGTCATTCTTGGCTGAGGAGGCCACAAATTCGATGGTTTTGCTGAGGTCTACTGTTGTGTCTTCGTCTGCTACGGAGGGTGAACTAGGTGCTATATCGTGACCTGAATCGTTGTTACTTATTGCATTGTTTGAAGCGGGTGCTGGGTTGTCAAAGTCGGTAAGGAGGTTAACGATTTCTGGGAAAGATAGCACCTCCTTTCGCCATCTTAACGGGGTTTTTAATCGCCAGGAACTACCCCATCTGGAATTGTGTTCGTTTGCTTCGCCATTTCTCACTATCACGCTCACCGCCATGATAGAACCTTGTTTGGCCTGTCTCCATAGACTTTCCTACGAATAGTCAAGCACTATAGAGGCAGTTACTGGCGGGACCACTGGGAGGTAACGGCCACTATAACTGAGAATAGGTTAAGAGAGTCATATTTACTCCCGCCGTTTACCCGTGCTTCTTTGAATTTCTTCACTTTGACATTCAGAGCACTGGGCAGAATCATATCGCGTCAACACCCACCTCCGACCTTCGTGATGCTTTGTTTTCATTAAACAGTCGGATTCTCATGGTCCGCACCAGTTCTAAGTCAGCTGCTAGGCGCCGGCCGAGGCAGAACGCCGGCCCCGCGCTCCCGGGGAGGGGGCATGGGGAGAGGCGACCACCGCAGCCGGGGCGATCAACAGGAAGGGCCCGGCTTGCGTCCAGAGTCGCCGCCGCCCCAGAGGGCGGCGCCTCGTCCAGCCGCGGCACGGACCCAGCCCCGCTTCGTGCCCCAGCCCTACCGACCCAGCCCTTAGAGCCAATCCTTATCCTGAAGTTACGGATCTGACTTGCCTACTTCCCTTACTTACATTGTTCCAATATGCCAGAGGCTGGTCACCTTGGAGACCTGCTGCGGATATGGGTACGGCCCGGCGCGAGATTTACACCATCTCCCTCGGATTTTCAAGGACCAGCGAGAGCTCACCGGATGCCGCCGGAACCGCAATGCTTTCCAAGGCTCGGGCCCCTCTCTCAGGGCGAACCCATTCCAGGGCGCCCTGCCCTTCACAAAGAAAGAGAACTCTCTCCGGGGCTCCCGCCGGCTTCTCCGGGATCATTTGCGTTACCGCACTGGATGCCGCGAGGGCGCCCATCTCCGCCACTCCGGGTTCGGGGATCTGAACCCGACTCCCTTTTGATTGGCCGAGGGCAACGGAGGCCATCGCCCGTCCCTTCCGAACGGCGCTCACCCATCTCTTAGCACCGACTGACCCATGTTCAACTGCTGTTCACATGGAACCCTTTTCCGCTTCGGCCTTCAAAGTTCTCGTTTGAATATTTGCTAAAACCACCAAGATCTGCACCTGCGACAGCTCCACCTGGGCCCTCGCCCCAGGCTTCCGTGCGCACCGCAACGGCCCTCCTACTCATCGCGGCTTAGCCCCCGCGGCTCTCAGTGCCAGCGACAGCCGGGTATGGGCCCGACGCTCCAGCGCCATCCATTTTCAGGGCTAGTTGATTTGGCAGGTGAGTTGTTACACACTCCCTAGCGGATTCTGACTTCCATGGCCACCAACCTGCTGTCTATATCAACCAACACCTTTTCTGGGGTCTGATGAGCGTCAGCATCGGGCGCCTTAACCCGGCGTTCGGTTCATCCGTCAGTGCCAGTTCTGCTTACCAAAAGTGGCCCGCTAGGCACTCGCATTCCATGTCCGGCTCCATGCCAGTGAGCCGGGCTTCTTACCCATTTAAAGTTTGAGAATAGGTTGAGATCGTTTTGGCCCCAAGACCTCTAATCATTCGCTTAACCAGATAAAACTGGGGGCTCCGAGCGCCAGCTATCCTGAGGGAAACTTCGGGGAAAACCAGCTACTAGATGGTTCGATTAGTCTTTCGCCCCTATACCCAGGTCGGGCGACCGATTTGTACGTCAGGACCGCTACGGACCTCCACCAGAGTTTCTTCTGGCTTCGCCCAGCCCAGGCATTGTTCACCATCTTTCAGGTCCTATCACGCACGCTCATGCTCCACCTCCCCGACGGAGCGGGCGAGACGGGCCAGTGGTGCGCCCGCCGCTGGAAGCGCGGCGGGATCCCACCTCAGCCGGCGCGCGCCGGCCCTCACCTTCATTGCGCCACAGGGTTTCGCTCGGCCCTCCGACTCGGGCATGTGTTAGACTTCTTGGTCCATGTTTCAAGACGGGTTTGGGTGGGTAACCGACATCGCCGCAGACCCCTGGCGTCCGGCATGGGCCTCCCCACCTGGCGGCGCGACGCGGTTGGGGTGCACTGAGCACAGTCTGCCCCAGTCGACAATCGTGCTGGGAGCAGGGGGCCCCGTCCCCCCTTCCCCGCCCCGGCACGCCCCGAGGGGCGGCGGGCAGTGGGTACCCGGGGGAGGGCACGGAGGTGGTCGAATCTCCCTCGGCCCCGTGGACACGGCGAAGCTGCTGCCAGGGGAGCTCTAACACCCTCCACCGGAGCGGAGGGCCACCTGCCACCCTGAAGCCTTCCCAGCCGACCCGGAGCCAGTCGCGGCGCACCGCCACAGAGGAAATGAGCCCTGCGGGGGCTGGGTAGGGCCCGGACGCCGGTCCCGCGGAGGGTATCCGGAACTCCCGGGCCACCGACCTTCCCGCCGTGTTGAATCCTCCGGGCGGACTGCACGGACCCCACCCGTTTACCTCTCGACGGTTTCACACCCTCCAGAACTCTCTCTTCAAAGTTCTTTTCAACTTTCCCTTACGGTACTTGTTGGCTATCGGTCTTGCGCCCGTATTTAGCCTTAGATCGAGTTTACCACCCGCTTTGGGCTGAATTCCCAAGCAACCCTACTCCAAGAAGACTCGATCCCGACGTGCTGGGGGCCGCTACCGGCCTAACACCGTCCGCGGGGTGAGCCTCGATCAGAAGGACTTGGGCCCCTGAGCGACACCGGGGAGTCGGTCTTCTGTACGCCACATTTCCCACGCCCGCCGCCGGGTGGGGATTCGGCGCTGGGCTCTTCCCTCTTCACTCGCCGTTACTGAGGGAATCCTGGTTAGTTTCTTTTCCTCCGCTTAGTAATATGCTTAAATTCAGCGGGTCGCCACATCTGATCTAAGGTCGCAGTCGGAAAAACGCCGAAGCGTCGGGGGGAGCCGCCGAGGAAGGCCAGGCCCCTGCGAGAGCAGGGGCCTGGCTGTGAGAAGTTGGCCTGGTATATGCTGTCCACTAGTTATAGTGGGCACCTTGCACCAGTCCAACCCTTATTGATGAATAGGTTTAAAGACAACCTTTTTAGAAAGCTATCCTAGTGGTAGCTATGGAGAGCAGCCTTCAGGCTAAGTCTCGAAGGAATGTAAAGCAGCCTGTTTTACCAGTCTATAACCTCTTGAATGACCAAATGAAAGGAGAACCACACCAGGTATATATAAAATATATGTATTTATTACTAAACACTCTCCACTAACCTCTTTATGAGATTAGAGAACAAGCCACACAATATTACAGTACTAGAACGACAGTAAATAGCACAATACACAGTGGGCTCCATGGGGGAGACCAAACCATATATTAAGAAAGTGGTATAACAACCCCGACTTGACTAGACACAGTGCCTAGAGCACGTAGAATCGCTGGGACCCCAAGGAACCACCCAAGGTAGTGACACAGGGGACCCACGGAGGACGGGTGCAGTGTGGAACACAGACGCGAGCTCCGTACAACTCTATGGGAAAGTCGCGGTTGGAAATTTAGAGTTTAAGGACACTTCGGAGAGGACTTCAAGCGAACCCAGTTAAACTTAGAAGGTTCTAAGGCCAGCACCCTTGTGAGTACTGAGGTACCCGAATTACCTATCCCAGAGGAGCCGGGTGCATAGGGGTCAAGTGGTGTCGGAAACCCTCGTCGTTTTCAATGGCGTGATGCGAAGAAGGGCTGCTGCCGTGGAGAAGAAAAGTGTCCGGTGTGACCCAAGCCTGGATCAGAGATGAGAAGAACCTGAAAGCAGAGGGGACAGAGTCTGGGTCACTAGCCAGTGACCAGGAGCGGAGCAATCAAATGCCCACCGATGTTGGGTGCTTAAGGTGCAAAGAGGTGAAGCTTGACTCTGCAGCCACGGCGACCAGGAGATGTCGACGATGACCAGATTCCGCAGGCGAGCTGCCCCACAAAGGATGTCGAGTGCTGGGGGGTCAGTTTCCGGATTGGAGACCAACAAGCCTTGGCAACTGCAACCAACGCGGTCAGAGAAAAGATGCTTCGGCGAGGACCAGCAAGGTCCTGGGGACTCCCCAAGCTATGGAGAGTCAGGGCACGTCTGGAGCAACCAGGAAAGCCCACTGAAAGTTAAAGTTGCCTTCTCAGGGACCCACAGGTCAACGGACCAAGGATCGCGAAGGGACCTCGAGAGGAATCACACAAAACCAGCCCATGGAACACTCGTGGAGTGTAGGCCAGTAATCTTCAGTAGAAACACTGCTCGGGGCTTGGACTACAAGTATCCCAAAGCACAGCCTCAGGGATTGCCTAAAAGCATATGCTGCTGCAAATGTGCACCATGTCCAGGGGTTCAGGTTGCATGGTCCCCACGAGGGCTGCGGGTCTCAGGTTTGCTGAGAACACTAGTCGGCCTCGGGAAAGCTTGGGCACCCACCTCCTGTGTTGAAAAATCTTTGGAGTCCGTCGGGAGCTGCGTAGATGCAAACCGGTCAGATGCGTTGAGGTGCCTGCGTTGCAGGGGAGTAACTCCTTTACTCCAAGGGAGATTCTTCAGTCGTCCAGCAAAGCGTAGATCCTCGAAGGTTACTTGGTTTCTGTAGCAGAGTTTAGTCCAGGTAATATCTAAAGTCCTGTAGTCAGGGTTCCTACTTTATACCCAAGGAAGGGTGGGACAAACTCTGGGGACCCACCTATGGGAGGGTCAGGACAGAGGGGTGGCTACACCCATGTCCTTTGTCCAGTTTCGCGCCAGAGCAGGGGCTGGTAGCCCCTGCAACCGGTTTGAGCTGGACTATGCACAGGGACACCAAATGTGCCCCCAGTGCAGACATCAAAGCACTCTGAGAGTGCACCCACCCAGCCCCAATACACTAAAGCCTGTCTGGGAGGGGGTCACACCTCCCTGTGACAGGAAGCCTAGTGTCAAACCTTCCCCTGCCAGAGTTTCGTCCAGCAGCAGGAGGGCAGACTCGTGTCAGTGGCTGGCAGCATCCATTTTGTGATGCCAGGGCTCTGTGAAGCTGGTACCGGGTGTACCGGTGCTGTCATATTTCTCCCTCTAGGAGGGAGGAATCATACCACCAGTTACTGGTGTGGAGGTATGATTCCAAGGTGTTTGACACCAAACACGACATAATTCCTTGCAGACGTTTTAAAGTTAGCATTTACCGCGAGGTTATAATGCACTTAAGAGTATATGGTTGGCTGCATCACAGACAACCCCGGAATAGTGGTTCCGAAGGCTGCAGAGGGGCTCTGCTCATGCATGGGCACCCTCTCACATAAAACCCAGCACCCTGCCTTCAGGATTGATAAGGCCTGCCATAGGGGTGACTGATAGGCTTATATGTGCAGTGATTAGGATAGATATAGTGAACCTATATCTAAGGAAGGGGTGCAAGCACCACCTTACACAGGCTGCAGTAGCAGACCTGTTGTGTCAGACGAGAAATCAGATAGACTGGGGTCCTGAATAGCAGGATCCCAGTCAGACTAAGTCGAAAACAGTGAAACATCAGCAAAAAAGTGGGGGTAACTATAAGAAGCAGATCCTACTCTCCTACACAACCCCCCCCCCAAACGTCAGGACATTAAACTAACCTTGACCAGTTGAGTCTTCATGTTCTAAGTGGAAATATCTGGAGAGTCCATCTGCATTGGCATGGTTACTCCCAGGTCTATGTTCCACTGTATAGTCCATCCCCTGTAGGGAAATGGGCCACCTCAAAAGTTTGGGGTTTTCACCCTTCATCTGTTTTAGCCATAAGAGGGGCTTGTGGTTGTGAGAAGTTGGCCTGGCATATGCTGTCCACTAGTTATAGTGGGCACCTTGCACCAGTCCAAACGACCCTTATTGATGGTAGGTTTAAAGACAACCTTATAGAAAGCTATCCTAGTGGTAGCTATGGAGAGCAGCCTTCAGGCTAAGTCTTGAAGGAGTGTAAAGCAGCTTGGTTTACCAGATTATAACCTCTTGAATGACCTAATGAAAGGAGAACCACACCAGGTATATATAAAATATATGTATTTATTTCTAAACACTCACTACTAATCTCTTTATGAGATTAGAGTCCAAGATACACAATATCACAGTATTAAAACGACAGTAAATAGCACAATATACAATGGGCCCCAGGGGGTACCAAACCATATATTAAGAAAGTGGTATAAGAACCACGACTTGACTAGACACAGTGCCTAGAGCATGTAGAATCGCTGGGACCCCAAGGAACCACCCAAGGTAGTGACACAGGAGACCCACGGGGGACGTGTGCAGTGTGAGAACACAGCCGCGAGCGCCGTAGGATTCTATGAGGAAAGTCGCGGTTGGAATTTTAAAGCAAAAGGATACTTAGGAGAGGACTTTGAGCAAACCCCTTTTGACTTAAGGGTTTCTAGAGCCAACACCCACGGGAGCACCGTAGTACTCGAGTTACCTCACCCAGGGGAGCCGGGTGCATAGGTGTCAAAGGGTGTCGGGAATCGTCGTTGATTTCAATGGCGATCTGCTGCAAAGTGCTGCTGCTGTGAAGGAGAAAAGTGTCCGGTGTGATCCAAGCCTGGATCGAAGATGTGAAGAACCTGAAAGCAGAGGGGACAGAGTCTGGGTCACTAGCCAGTGACCAGGAGCGGAGCAATCGAATGCCCACCGATGTCGGGGGCTTCAGGTGGAAGAGGTGAAGCTTGACTCTGCAGCCACGGGGTCCCGGAGATGTCGAGGACAACCAGGAGTCGTATTCTAGCTGTCCCACAAAGGATGTCGAGTGCTGGGGTGTCGGTGCTTGGATTGAACACAACAAGCCTTGGCAACAGCAACCCACGCAGGAAGAGAAAAGATGCTTCTGTGCGGACCAGCAAGGTCCTGGGGACTCCCCAAGCAAAGGAGAGTAAGGGCACGTCTGGAGCAACCAGGGAAACCCAATTAAAGTTAGAGTTGCCTTCTTGGGGACCCACAGGTCAACGGACCAGGGATCGCGAAGGGACCTCAAGAGGAATCACAGAATGGTGGCCCACGGAACATTCGTTGAGTGTAGGCCAGCAATCTTCAATGTAATTACTGCTCGGGGTCAGGGCTACAAGTAACCCAAAGCTCAGCCTCAGGGGTTGCTGGAAAGCTGATGCTTCTGCAAATGGTCGCGGTGTCCAGGGGTTCGGGTTGCACGGTCTCCACGAGGGATACGGGCCTCAGACTTGCTGTGGGCACAGATCGACCTCAGAGACCTCGGGAACCCACCTCCTGTGTGGCAATATTCTTTGGAGTCCGCAGGAGCTTCGGAGATGCCAACCGGTCAGTTGCGTTAAAGGTGCCTGCCTTGCAGGGGAGTAACTCCTTTACTTCAAGGGAGATTCTTCAGTCATCCAGCGTTGTGCAGATCGTCTAAGTACTTGGTTTCTGTGTCAGAGTTTAGTCCAGGTGTAATCTAAAGTCCTGTAGTCAGGGGTTCCGACTTTATATCCAAGGAAGGGGTGGGACAAACTCTGGGGACCCACCTATGGGAGGGTCAGGAAAGAGGGGTGGCTACACCCATTTCCTTTGTCCAGTTTCACGCCAGAGCAGGGGCTGTGTGCCCCTGCAACCGGTTTGAGCTGGACTATGCACAGAGACACCAAATGTGCCCCCAGTGCAGACTTCAAAGCACTCTTGGAGTGCACCCACCCAGCCCCAATACACTAAAGCCTGTCTGGGAGGTGGTCACACCTCCCTGTGACAGGAAACCTATTGTCCAGGCCTCCCCTGCCGGAGTTTCATCCAGCAGCAGGAGGGCAGACTCGTGTCTGTGGCTGCAGCATCCATTTTGTGATGCCAGGGTTCTGTTAAGCTGGTACTGGGTGTACCGGTGGTGCCATGTTTCTCTCTCTAGTAGGGTGGGATCATACCTCCCACCCCAGTTACTGGGATGGAGGTATGATTCCAAGGTGTTTGACACCAAAAACGACATGTTTCCATGCAGCCATTCTCAAGTTAGCATTTACCGCGAGGTCATAATGCACTTAAGAGTATATGGTCTGGCTGCATCACAAACAACCCCGGAATGAAGATTCCAAAAGCTGCACAGGGGCTCTGCTCATGCATGAGCACCCTCTCACATGAAACCCAGCACCCTGCCTTCAGGATTGTTAAGGCCTGCCATAGGGGTGACTGATAGGTTTACATATGCAGTGATATGGAGAGATATAGGGAACCAATATCTCAGTAAGGGGTGCATATACCACCTTACACAGGCTGCTGTAGCAGACCTGTTGTGTCATTTTAAAAGGCTTCCCAGGGGTGGCACAATACATGCTGCAGCCCCTGGTAGGCCTCTGGGGTACCTATGCCCTGGGTATATAGTATACCATATACTAGGGACTCACAAGGGTACCCCAGAATCCAATCTGGAGTGTACCTAAAGTACATACAGTCAATTTAGAGTAGAAAGCAGAGAGACTGGGGTCCTGATTAGCAGAGCCTCAGTCTGGCTAAGTCCAAAAACAGTGAAACATCAGCAAAAAGTGGGGGTAACTATAAGAAGTAGATCCTACTCTCCTACACAACCCCCCCCAAACGTCAGGACATTAAACTAACCTTGACCAGTTGAGTCTTCATGTTCTAAGTGGAAATATCTGGAGAATCCACCTGCATTGGCATGGTTACTTCCAGGTCTATGTTCCACTGTATAGTCCATCCCCTGTAGGGAAATGGACCACCTCAAAAGTTTGGGGTTTTCACCCTTCATCTGTTTTAGCCATAAGAGGGGCTTGTGGTCTGTCTGAACAATGAAGTGAGTGCCAAACAAGTATGTCCTCAGCTTCTTCAAGGCCCAAACCACAGCAAAGGCCTCCCTCTCAATGGCTAACCAACGTTTCTCTCTGGGGGTCAACCTTCTGCTAATAAAAGCTACTGGCTGATCCTGACCTTCATCATTCAATTGTGATAACACAGCCCCTACCCCCAACTCAGATGCATCTGTTTGGACAATGAATTGCTTGGAGTAATCAGGACTTTGCAGAATGGGAGCAGTGCACATGGCCTGCTTCAGGTCATCAAATGCCTTTTGACAGCTAACTGTCCACTGAACTTTCCTGGGCATTCTTTTAGAAGTCAAGTCATTCAAAGGGATCACCATGGATCCATAACCTTTGACAAATCTTCTATAGTACCCAGTCAGGCCCAAGAAAGCTCTGACCTGAGTCTGGGTAGTGGGAGCAACCCAGTCCATGGTGGTCTGGATTTTGCTCTGCAATGGTTGAACCTGGCCTCCACCCACAAGGTGGCCCAGGTACACAACCTGACTCTGCCCTATCTGGCACTTGGTGTCCTTGATAGTTAGGCCTGCCTTCTGCAGGGCCTCTAAAACATTTCGCAGGTGGACCAGGTGATCCTCCCAGGTGGAGCTAAAGACAGCAATATCATCTAGATATGCTGCACTATAGGCTTCCAGGCCTGTAAGGACTTTGTTCACCAACCTTTGAAAAGTGGCAGGTGCATTTTTCAAACCAAAGGCCATCACCACAAATTGGTAGTGCCCACTAGGGGTAGAAAATGCTGTTTTGGCTTTTGCATCCTCAGCTAGTCTGATTTGCCAGTAGCCAGCTGTCAGGTCAAATGTGCTGAGAAACTTGGCTGAGGCCAGAGTGTCTATGAGCTCATCTGCACTAGGGATTGGATGGGCATCAGTCCTAGTGACTGCATTGAGACCTCTGTAGTCTACACAAAACCTCTTCTCTCTCTTACCACCCTGGGTGTGAGGTTTAGGCACTAAGACTACTGGACTAGCCCAAGGGCTATCTGAGGGTTCAATCACTCCCAAATCCAACATCTTCTGGACTTTAGTCCTGATGCAGTCCCTGACATGGTCAGGTTGCCTGTAAATCTTATTTTTAACAGGCAGACTGTCCCCAGTGTCCACTTCATGAGTGCACCAGGTAGTCTGACTTGGAGTCAGAGATAACATATGTTTGAACTGATTGAGAACGTTTCTGCAATCAGTTTGCTGCTGGTCAGTGAGGCTGCCTGCCAAGGCTACACCATCTACTGATCCATCATCAGGGTTCTGCGAGAGCAGGTCAGGGAGTGGGTCACTCTCTTCCTCCTGTCCCTCATCAGTAGCCATGAGCAAGCCCATGTCTGCCCTGTCAACATATGGTTTCAGTCTGTTGACATGGAGCACCCTGTGGGGGCTCCTGGGAGTTCCAAGGTCCACCAGATAGGTAACCTCTCCCTTCTGTTCAACAATGCTATGGGGGCCACTCCACTTATCTTGGAGGGCTGCTGGGGCCACAGGCTCCAACACCCATACTTTCTGTCCTGGCTGATAAACAGTCAACACAGCCTTTTGGTCATGCCAGGCTTTTTGTAATTCCTGGCTAGCCTCAATGTTTTTAGTTGCCTTCTTCATGTATTCAGCCATCCGGGAGCGGAGACCAAGTACATAGTCCACAATATCCTGTTCAGGGTGTTTGAGAGGTAACTCCCATCCCTCCTTCACTAGACACAATGGACCCCTAACTGGATGTCCAAACAGAAGCTCAAATGGGCTGTAACCAACCCTCTTCTGTGGAACCTCTCTGTAGGCAAAGAGAAAGCAGGGCAAAAGTATGTCCTATCTGCGCCCAAGCTTTTCTGGGAGACCTTTAATCATGCCCTTCAAGGTTTTGTTGAACCTTTCAACTAAACCATTGCATTGTGGGTGATAGGGGTGGTAAATTTATAATTTACTCCACACTCCTTCCACATAGCAGTCAAGTAACTAGACATGAAGTTGGCATCTCTGTCTGATACTACCTCCTTAGGAAAACCCACCCTGGAAAAGATTCCCAGGAGGGCCCTTGCCACCACAGGAGCTGTGGTGGTCCTGAGGGGAATTGCTTCTGGGTACCTAGTGGCATGGTCCACCACCACCAGGATAAATCTGTGCCCAGATGCTGTTTGAGGATCTAGGGGACCAACAATGTCAATCCCTACCCTCTCAAAGGGAACCCCCACCACAGGTAGTGGTATCAGGGGGGCCTTTGTAGTGCTACCTGCCTTACCACTGGCTTGACAGGTGACACAGGAGCGACAAAACTCCTTGGTGTCTTCAGACATATGAGGCCATTGAAAGTGAGGGACAATTCTGTCCCAAGTCTAGTTTTGGCCTAGGTGACCTGCTAAGGGAATATCATGTGCTATGGTCAATAGGAAGCTCCTAAACTTCAGAGGTATAACCAACCTCCTGGTGGCTCCAGGCTTGGGGTCTCTACACTCTGAGTAAAGGAGTCCATCATCCCAATAGATCCTATGGGTACCACTAGCACTCCCAGCAGCCTCAGCAGCAGCTTGCTGTCTGAGGAGTTCAAGAGAGGGGCAGCTCAGTTGCTCCTGGCTCAGATCTGCCCTGGAAGGGCCCCTGTCCCCAAGAACTCAACCTGATCAGGTTCAAGCTCCTCTGGGACAGTTCCTTCTTCAGGACTGAGATCATCTCCCTCAAGAGACTGATCTGCATTCTGAGGCAGGGGGGAAGACACTGCCTTAACCCTACTGCTCCTCCTCTTGGGAGGCACCTGGTCCATTCTTCCAGGATCCAGGGCCTGTTCAGTTTTAGACATTTTTGCCTTTGACCTCGTCATAGCAAACACATCGGCAGGGATGCCCAACATTTCTGCATGGGTCCTGAGCTCAACTTCAGCCCAAGCTGAGCTTTCCAAATCATTTCCAAGCAAGCATTCAACAGGGAGGTCTGCACTTACCACAACCTTCTTAGGGCCAGTTACCCCTCCCCAGGAGAAATTAACAACTGCCAAGGAAAGGTCTGTCCTGACATTGCTAGCATTGGTCACTTGGTACATTTCCCCAAGTATGATCTGCTCAGGGGCTACAAGATCTTTTGTCACCATTGTGACACTTGCTCCTGTGTCCCTGAATGCCAAAGCCTCTTTTCCATTAATCAAGGGCTGCTGTCTGTATTTGCCCTGATTACTGGGACTTACATAGGAGGACATATCCATGCCTCCATCACAGATCAGTACAGCCTGAGTTGGAACTCTGACTAGGCCAGAGTCCATCTCAGATCCCAGGGTTAACCCTACTACACCCTTATTTGGAACACCACCACTTGGAGCTGAAGTAGGGGGAACAGTTACCTTAGGGGCAATGGTGGCTAGAGTTGAGTCTTTGGTCTTTGTACAATCACTAGTCCAATGGGTTTTCTGCTTACAGATTTTACACCATGGTTTCTTTTGGCCTTTTCCTTTGTTAGATTGGGACTCCCCACCAGATGCAGATTTTTGGGGCCCTTGAGAAGACTTCTGGTCTTTACCCCTCTCCCCACCCTTATCAGAGTTCTTAGAAGCTTGCTTCTTGGAGTCACCACCTTGGTTCTGAACCTTCTGCCTCACCTTGGTTCTGACCCACTTGTCTGCCTTCTGACCCAATTCTTGGGGAGAGGTCAGATCAGAGTCCACCAGGTACTGATGCAACAGTTGATTTTGACAGTTATTAAGGATCTGCTCTCTCATGATTAAATTATACAATCCTTTGAAATCACACACCTTACTGCCAAGTAACCAGCCTTCGAGAGCCTTAGTAGCACAATCAACAAAGTCAACCCAGTCCTGAGTCTGTGCCTTTTGGGTATCTCTGAACTTTAACCTGTATTGTTCAGTGGTTAGGCGAAACCCTTCAATCAGAGCACTCTTCAGGACTTTGTAATTGTCAGCATCCTCTTCTCTTACAGTGCAGAGCTTGTCTCTACCTTTGTCTGCAAAAGAGAGCCACAAGATTGCTGCCCACTGCTCCTGAGGGACCCTCTGTACTTTACAGGCCCTCTCCAGTGCAGTTATCCATTTGTGGTTGTCATCCCCACTCTGGTAGGGAGGGACAATCTTGTTCAGGTTCCTATGGTCATGAGGATGATCTCTACCTCTAGGGACACTGTTGCTGCCACCATGGGGCTCTAGCCCCAACTTCTGAGAAGCTATCTGAAGCTCCAGGGATTCCCTGTCTAAGGCCAATTGCTCTCTCTTGATTCTGAGCTTAGCTCTCTCAAACTCAAGCAGTTGGCATTTCTTCTCATAAGAGGATGCCCTTTTATGAGAAGCAGAGGACCCTATAGACGTACCAGAATGATTAGATTCCTGAGAAGGAGATCTTGATCTTCTTGGTAGACTATTAACCCTTCCAGGTGAGGTAAAGAGAACCTCACTGGGGTCTCCTTCCTCACCTTCAGGAAGGATTGGATTTTCCAATTTGGAATCATTTTGATCCCCCTGACCAGCATCAGAGTCTGGGTCATAGTAGCGTTCACTACCTGGCCTTTCCTCTTCTGCTGCCCCACCCCCTTTGCCAACCTCATCAGACCCTGGGGTCTTTCTGAGGTCATCTTCAAGCAACATCTTTATGAGATGTTGGGCGGTTGGGCTTTTCCCTGTCTTCAATTTCCTAGAGGCACACATAGTCCTCAACTCTTGGTATGAGACATGGTCATACTTAGTTGGGAGAGACCCAATGGTTTCTGCCCTTGAATACATGACTAGTGTGGTGTGGTGTATGCACCTACCTACTCTAGTCGGGCCTACTAAACTCTCTTGAGTTGTAGAAAGGGTGTGCTAAGCCCTTGACACACAACTCTAAGTTCAGTAGAAC
The DNA here is from genome assembly GCA_963921515.1 of Calotriton arnoldi. NCBI lineage: Eukaryota > Metazoa > Chordata > Amphibia > Caudata > Salamandridae > Calotriton > Calotriton arnoldi. The sequence goes on from CAWUFW010000916.1 coordinate 2,282,757, forward strand.
TTACTGTATTCTAAACTTGATTTATATGTACCTATGTACCTATAGTGGTTTTCAGTTAGTCACTCAAAGAGATTATCTGGTAAAGCAATAGCAAGCTTGAATCCCACACGCTGCACACCAATGTGAGAAGTTGGCCTGGCATATGCTGTCCACTAGTTATAGTGGGCACCTTGCACCAGTCCAAACGACCCTTATTGATGGTAGGTTTAAAGACAACCTTTATTGAAAGCTATCCTAGTGGTAGCTGTGGAGAGCAGCCTTCAGGCTAAGTCTTGAAGGAGTGTAAAGCAGCTTGGTTTACCAGATTATAACCTCTTGAATGACCAAATGAAAGGAGAACCACACAAGATATATATAAAATATATGTATTTATTTCTAAACACTCACTACTAATCTCTTTATGAGATTAGAGTCCAAGATACACAATATCACAGTATTAAAACGACAGTAAATAGCACAATATACAATGGGCCCCAGGGGGGGACCAAACTATATATTAAGAAAGTGTATAAGAACCACGACTTGACTAGACACAGTACCTAGAGCACGTAGAATCGCTGGGACCCCAAGGAACCACCCAAGGTAGTGACACAGGAGACCCACGGGGGACGTTTGCAGTGTGAGAACACAGCCGCGAGCACCGTAGGATTCTATGAGGAAAGTCTCGGTTGGAATTTTAAAGCAAAAGGACACTTAGGAGAGGACTTTCAGCAAACCCCTTTAGACTTAAGGGGTTCTAGGGCCAACACCCACGTGAGCACCAGAGTACTCGAGTTACCTCACCCAGGGAAGCCGGGTGCATAGGTGTCAAAGGGTGTCGGGAATCGTCGTTGATTTCAATGGCGATCTGTTGCAAAGTGCTGCTGCCGTAAAGAAGAAAAGTGTCCGGGATGATCCAAGCCTGGATCGAAGATGTGAAGAACCTGAAAGCAGAGGGGACAGAGTATGGGTCACTAGCCAGTGACCAGGAGCGGAGCAATCGAATGCCCACCGATGTCGGGTGCTTCAGGTACAAAGAGGTGAAGCTTAACTCTGCAGCCACGTGGTCCCGGAGACTTCAAGGATGACCAGGAGCTGGATTCGAGCTGTCCCACAAAGGATGTCGTGTGCTGGGGTGTCGGTGCTTGGATTGAATACAACAAGCATTGGCAACAGCAATCCAAGCAGTAAGAGAAAAGATGCTTCTGTGCGGACCAGCAAGGTTCTGGGGACTCCCCAAGCGATGGAGAGTCAGGGCACGTCTGGAGCAACCAGGGAAGCCCAATTAAAGTTTAGAGTTGCCTTCTTGGGGACCCACAGGTCAACGGACCAGGGATCGCGAAGGGACCTTGAGAGGAATCACAAAATGGCGGCCCACGGAACACTCGTTGAGTGTAGGCCAGCAATCTTCGGTGTAATTACTGCTCAGGGTCAGGGCTACAAGTAACCCAAAGCTCAGCCTCAGGGGTCGCCGGAAAGCTGATACCTTCTGCAAATGGTCACGGTGTCCAGGGGTTCGGGTTGCACGGTCTCCACGAGGATACAGGCCTCAGACTTGCTGTGGGCACAGATCAACCTCAGAGACCTCGGGAACCCACCTCCGGTGTGGCAATATTCTTCGGAGTCCGCAGGAGCTTCGGAGATGCCAACCGGTCAGTTGCGTTAAAGGTGCATGCCTTGCAGGGGAGTAACTCCTTTACTCCAAGGGAGATTCTTCAGTCATCCAGCGTTGTGCAGATCATCGAAGTACTTGGTTTCTGTGTCAGAGTTTAGTCCAGGTGTAATCTAAAGTCCTGTAGTCAGGGGTTCCTACTTTATACCCAAGGAAGCGGTGGGACAAACTCTGGGGACCCACCTATGGGAGGGTCAGGAAAGAGGGGTGGCTACACCCATTTCCTTTGTCCAGTTTCGCACCAGAGCAGGGGTTGTGTGCCCGTGCAACCGGTTTGTGCTGGACTATGCACAGGGACACCAAATGTGCCCCCAGTGCAGACTTCAAAGCACTCTTGGAGTGCACCCACCCAGCCCCATTACACTAAAGCCTGTCTGGGAGGTGGTCACACCTCCCTGTGACAGGAAACCTATTGTCCAGGCCTCCCCTGCCGGAGTTTCGTCCAGCAGCAGGAGGGCAGACTCGTGTCTGTGGCTGCAGCATCCATTTTTTGATGCCAGGGTTCTTTTAAGCTGGTACCGGGTGTACCGGTTACTGGGATGGAGGTATGATTCCAAGGTGTTTGACACCAAACACGACATGTTTCCATGCAGCCATTCTCAAGTTAGCATTTACCGCGAGGTCATAATGCACTTAAGAGTATATGGTCTGGCTGCATCACAAACAACCCCGGAATGAAGATTCCGAAAGCTGCAGAGGGGCTCTGCTCATGCATGAGCACCCTCTCACATGAAACCCAGCACCCTGCCTTCAGGATTGTTAAGGCCTGCCATAGGGGTGACTGATAGGTTTACCTGTGCAGTGATATGGAGAGATATAGGGAACCTATATCTCAGTAAGGGGTGCATATACCACCTTACACAGGCTGCTGTAGCAGACCTGTTGTGTCATTTTAAAAGGCTTCCCAGGGGTGGCACAATACATGCTGCAGCCCCTGGAAGGCCTCTGGGGTACCTATGCCCTGGGTATATAGTATACCATATACTAGGGACTCACAAGGGTACTCCAGAATCCAATCTGGAGTGTACCTAAAGTACATACAGTCAATTTAGAGTAGAAAGCAGAGAGACTGGGGTCCTGATGAGCAGGGCCTCAGTCTGGCTAAGTCGAAAAACAGTGAAACATCAGCAAAAAGTGGGGGTAACTATAAGAAGCAGATCCTACTCTCCTACAGTGGTCTGTCTGAACAATGAAGTGAGTGCCAAACAAGTATGGCCTCAGCTTCTTCAAGGCCCAAACCACAGCAAAGGCTTCCCTCTCAATGGCTGATCAACGTCTCTCTCTGGGGGTCAGCCTTCTGCTAATAAAAGCTACTGGCTGATCCTGACCTTCATCATTCAATTGTGATAACACAGCCCTTACCCCCAACTCAGATGCATCTGTTTGGACAATGAATTGTTTGGAGTAGTCAGGACTTTGCAGAATGGGAGCAGTGCACATGGCCTGCTTCAGGTCATCAAATGCCTTTTGACAGCTAACTGTCCACTGAACTTTCTTTGGCATTCTCTTGGAAGTTAAGTCATTCAAAGGGGTCACTATGGATCCATATCCTTTGACAAACCTCCTATAGTACCCAGTCAGGCCCAAGAAAGCTCTGACCTGAGTCTGGGTGGTTGGAGCAACCCAGTCCATGATGGTCTGGATTTTGCTCTGCAATGGTTGAACCTGGCCTCCACCCACAAGGTGGCCCTGGTATACAACTTGGCTCTGCCCTATCTGGCACTTGGTGGCCTTGATAGTGAGGCCTGCTTTCTGCAGGGCCTCCAAAACATTTCTCAGGTGGACCAGGTGATCCTCCCAGGTGGAGCTAAAGACAGCAATATCATCTAGATATGCTGCACTATAGGCTTCCAGGCCTGTAAGGACTTTGTTCACCAACCTTTGAAAAGTGGCAGGTGCATTCTTCAAACCAAAGGGCATCACCACAAATTGGTAGTGCCCACTAGGGGTTGAGAATGCTGTTTTAGCTTTTGCATCCTCAGCTAGTCTGATCTGCCAGTAGCCAGCTGTCAGGTCAAATGTGCTCAGAAACTTGGCTGAGGCCAAAGTATCGATAAGCTCATCTGCCCTAGGGATTGGATGGGCATCAGTCCTAGTGACTGCATTGAGACCTCTGTAGTCAACACAAAACCTCATCTCTCTCTTACCACCCTGGGTGTGAGGTTTAGGTACCAAGACTACGGGACTAGCCCAAGGGCTATCTGAGGGTTCAATCACACCCAAATCCAACATCTTCTGGACTTCAGTCCTGATGCAGTCCCTGACATGGTCAGGTTGCCTGTAAATCTTATTTTTAACAGGCAGACTGTCCCCAGTGTCCACTTCATGAGTGCACCAGGTAGTCTGACTTGGAGTCAGTGAGAACATATGTCTAAACTGGTTGAGAACTTTTCTGCAATCAGTTTGCTGCTGGGCAGTGAGGCTGCCTGCCAAGGCTACACCATCAACTGAACCATCATCAGGGTTCTGTGAGAGCAGGTCAGGGAGTGGATCACTCTCTTACTCCTGTCCCTCATCAGTAGCCATGAGCAAGCCCATGTCTGCCCTGTCAACATATGGTTTGAGCCTGTTGACAAGGAGCACCCTATGGGGGCTCCTGGGAGTTCCAAGGTCCACCAGGTAGGTAACCTCTCCCTTTTGCTCAATAATTGTATGAGGGCCACTCCACTTGTCTTGGAGGGCTGCTGGGACCACCGGCTCCAACACCCATACTTTCTGTCCTGGCTGATAAACAGTCAACACAGCCTTTTGGTCATGCCAGGCCTTTTGCAATTCCTGGCTAGCCTCAAGGTTTTTAGTTGCCTTCTTCATGTATTCAGCCATCCAGGAGCGGAGACCAAGTACATAGTCCACAATATCCTGTTTAGGGGGTTTGAGAGGTAACTCTCATCCCTCCTTCACTAGACACAATGGACCCCTAACTGGATGTCCAAAAAGAAGCTCAAATGGGCTGTAACCAACCCTCTTCTGTGGAACCTCTCTGTAGGCAAAGAGAAAGCAGGGTAAAAGTATGTCCTATCTGCTCCCAAGCTTTTCTGGGAGACCTTTAATCATGCCCTTCAAGGTTTTGTTGAACTTTTCAACTAAACCATTGCATTGTGGGTGATAAGGGGTGGTAAATTTGTAATTTACACCACACTCCTTCCACATAGCAGTTAAGTAACTAGACATGAAGTTGGCATCTCTGTCTGATACTACCTCCTTAGGAAATCCCACCCTGGAAAAGATTCCCAGGAGGGCCCTGGCCACCACAGGAGCTGTGGTGGTCCTGAGGGGAATTGCTTCTGGGTACCTAGTGGCATGGTCCACCACCACCAGGATAAATCTGTGCCCAGATGCTGTTTGAGGATCTAGGGGACCAACAATGTCAATCCCTACCCTCTCAAAGGGAACCCCCACCACAGGTAGTGGTATCAGGGGGGACTTTGTAGTGCTACCTGCCTTACCACTGGCTTGACAGGTGACACAGGAGCGACAAAACTCCTTGGTGTTTTCAGACATATGAGGCCAATGAAAGTGAGGGACAATTCTGTCCCAAGTCTTGTTTTGGCCTAGGTGTCCTGCCAACGGGATATCATGTGCTAGGGTCAAGAGGAAGCTCCTAAACTTCAAAGGTATAACCAACCTCCTGGTGGCTCCAGGCTTGGGGTCTCTACTCTCTGAATAAAGGAGTCCATCATCCCAATAGAGCCTATGGGTACCACTAGCACTCCCAGCAGCCTCAGCAGCAGCTTGCTGTCTGAGGGGTTCAAGAGAGGGGCAGCTCAGCTGCTCCTGGCTCAGATCTGCCCTGGAAGGGCCCCCTGTCCCCAAGAACTCAACCTGATCAGGCTCAAGCTCCTCTGGGACAGTTCCTTCTTCAGGACTAAGATCAGCTCCCTCAAGAGACTGATCTGGATTCTGAGTCAGGGGGGAAGACACTGCCTTACCCCTACTGCTCCTTCTCTTAGAAGGTGCCGGGTCCATTTTTCCAGGATCCGGGACCTGTTCAGTGTTAGACATTTTTGCCTGTGACCTGGTCATAGCAAACACATCTGCAGGGATGCCCAACATTTCTGGATGAGTCCTGAGTTCCACTTCAGCCCAAGCTGAAGTTTCTAAATCATTGCCCAAGAAGCATTCAACAGGGAGGTCTGCACTTACCACAACCTTCTTAGGGCCAGTTACCCCTCCCCAGGAGAAGTTAACAACTGCCAGAGAATGGTCTGTTCTGACATTGCTAGCATTGATCACTTGGTACATCTCACCAAGTATGATTTGCTCAGGAGCCACAAGATCTTTTGTCACCATTGTGACACTTGCTCCTGTGTCCCTGAATGCCAAAGCCTCTTTTCCATTAATCAAAGGCTGTTGTCTGTATTTGCCCAGATTACTGGGGCTTACAAATAAGGAGGCCATATCCATGCCTCCATCACAGATCAACATAGCCTGAGTTGGAACTCTGACTAGGCCAGAGTCCATCTCAGATCCCAGGGTTAACCCTACTACACCCTTATTTGGAGCACCACCACTTGGAGCTGAACTAGGGGGAACAGTTGCCTTAGGGGCATTGGTGGTTGGAGTGGAGCCCTTGGACTTGTTACAATCACTTGTCCAATGGGTCTTCTGTTTACAGATTTGACACCATGGCTTCTTCTTGCCTTTACCTTTGTTGGATTGTGACTCTCCACCAGATGCAGATTTTTGGGGCCCTTGAGAAGACTTTTGGTCTTTACCCTTCTCCCCACCCTTATCAGAGTTTTTAGAATCTTGCTTCTTGGAGTCACCACCTTGGTTCTGAACCTTCTGCCTCACCCTGGTTCTGACCCATTTGTCTGCCTTCTGGCCCAATTCTTGGGGAGAGGTTAGATCAGAGTCCACCAGGTACTGATGCAACAGTTGATTTTGACAGTTATTAAGGATCTTCTCTCTCATGATTAAATTATACAATCCTTTGAAATCACACACCTTACTACCAAGTAACCAGCCTTCCAGAGCCTTAGTAGCACAATCAACAAAGTCAACCCAGTCTGAGTCTGTGCCTTTTGGGTGTCTCTGAACTTTAACCTGTATTGTTCAGTGGTTAGGCCAAACTGTTAGACCTGGCACCATTGGCGTGGGTCTCCCCTCCATTTCTCGTTTTTTGTCTCCTCTGTGTTTGCTGGTGTTAGATGCTCTGGGCGCTGTGCCACGGCCATTCCGTGCCACAGCGCGAATGCTCCCTATTGTAAATGGACTGTATGAATTGATGTTCCCATAATTGGCTCATTAGGTTTACCTGTTAGTCTCTAGTATAGTGCCCCGTGCGTGCCCAGGGCTGGTAGACCGAATGCTGCTGGTGGGCCTGCCGCGCTGATTGCGCCACCCACAGAAGCAGCTTGTAAAGTGGAAAGTCAAATTTAGTATGCCTGAGCTCAAAATATTAAAGTACATTTTTTAGTGAGGGTTATTTCCATATTCTGTGTCTGAAAATACCACTTTGGGAAAGTGGGTATTTTCTTGCCTGAGTCTTCCAGTGTGCTCTGCTGTTATGTGTATTGGCTGTCTGGTTTTGGAGGGACAGGGTAGGTTGAACCCGACCTGGGTCGAGTAGAGAGAGCTGCAGCTGGAGTATGGGGAGGGGTGACCCTTTGATCTGAGCAGGGCTGGGCCTGGCAAGGTGAATGATGGCTCCAGCCCCCACTGTGCGTCTGATGGCAGACCCCCTCTTCCTCAAAGGCAGGATGCCGCCTCGTAAATAAAGTGCTCCAGGACCACATCGAACTGGTTCTGGCTGGGTTCAGTGACTTGTGACTTTTGAGAGAACAAAGGCGAGGGGGGTATAAAGATGTGCGCGAAAACCCCCACGAGTGTGTTACTTCTGGATGCCAAGACGAACCTCTGTCCGTGCAACTAGAGGGAAAGGACTTTGAAACTTTCATCCATCTTGCTGAAGCAACTACCCAAGGGCCTGATTTGAGCTCGCCTCCTGCTGAAGTCTCAGGGACATTCCACTTCACCCATCAGCCGTCTGGATTCCTATTTGAGGGGGATTCTACCCGCAGGTGAGGCCTCTGTTGAGAATTCCAGAGCCTCTGGTTCTACTGCGGGGAACGCGGGCTGAAAGTCGTTATCGCTATTGTGGGCCGCTGCAGCTGAGGAGCTGTGCCGCTGAGTGCCCGCATTTGCCCTCCTACGAAAATCATCGTTATCGCTATTGTGGGCCGCTGCAGCTGAGGAGCTGTGCCGCTGAGTGCCCGCATTTGTCATCCTACGGAAATCATCGCTATCGATATTGTGGGCCGCTGCAGCAGAGGAGCTGTGCCGCTGAGTGCCCGCATTTGCCCTCCTACGGAAATCATCGCTATGGCGGGCCGCTGCAGCTGAGGAGCTGTGCCGCTGAGTGCCCGCATTTGCCATCCTACGGAAATCATCGCTATCGCTATTGTGGGCCACTGCAGCTGAGGAGTTGTGCCGCTGAGTGCCCGCATTTGCCATCCTACGAAAATCATCGCTATTGTGGGCTGCTGCAGCTGAGGAGCTGTGCCGCTGAATGGCCACATTTGACATCCTACGAAAATCATCGCTATCGCTATTGTGGGCCGCTGCAGCTGAGGAGCTGTGCCGTAGAGTGCCCGCATTTGCCGTCCTACGAGAATCATCGCTATTGTGGGCCGCTGCAGCTGAGGAGCTGTGCCACTGAGTGCCTGCACTAGACACCACTTCCAGGATCTGGTTACCACCTGCGTGTGCCGCTGGGTGCCCGCCTTTTAAGCCCCGTCCCAGGATTATCGTGAGTGCACGCCGCGGACCGCTACAGCCGGGAGCTGTGGCCGCTGCGAGTCCACCTGTCATCACCGCGGCTTCCTTGGGAGGCTGCGTGCCGTGCCCTTTACATCTCAGGTACATTGTGTATCACCGGGTTGCGTGGACCCCGGCCCCGAACTAAGTCCGTTCCACCCCCGTTTCGAGTGCCTTTATTGCTTTTGAAGTGAAACTGTAATTATGTGCATTGTGGCTCCTTGAGTGCTTTTAGCCTCGTGTTCAGTCTATATAAAGATAACTATTTTTCTATAACTACTTGTGGTGTCCGTTTGTAGCGTCTCTCCTGTGTTATTGTGTATGGTCATAAATGCTTCACACACTGCCTCTGAGATAGGCCTGTCTGCTCGTGCTACATTACCACAGGGTTGAGCAGGGGTTATCAAAGGGTGTAGCCCCCTTACTCTGACTTAGGAAGAAGGATCCCTATTTGGACCTCGGCGCCAGCCGCGGCCAACTAGAGATCCCCATTTCTAACATTGGTGGTCAGCGGTGAGGATCAGGACTTGCATTTGTGATCCACATACAATAACCAGTGTACGCTACTAGTGAGTGTAGGCCTAGGCGCAACCGCGTACGGTTTGATTTTGTTCTATTGTCGATTGTAATTGCCAGTTATGTCTACAACGGGTAGGCCAACTAGAGATCCCCATTTCTAACACAAACCCATCAATCAGAGCACGCTTCAGGACTTTGTAATTATCAGCATCCTCTTCTCTTACAGTGAGGAGCTTGTCTCTACCTTTGTCTGCAAAGGAGAGCCACAAGATTGCTGCCCACTGCTCCTGAGGGACCCTCTGTACCTTACAGGCCCTATCCAGTGCAGTTATCCATTTGTGGATGTCATCCCCACTCTGGTAGGGAGGGACAATCTTGTGCAGGTTCCTATGGTCATGAGTATGGTCTCTACCTCTAGGGACACTGTTGCTGCCACCATGGGGCTCTAGCCCCAACTTCTGAGAAGCTCTCTGAAGCTCCAGGGATTCCCTATCTAACGCCAATTGCTCTCTCTTGATTCTGAGCTTAGCTCTCTCAAACTCAAGCAGTTGGCATTTCTTCTCATAAGAGGATTCCCTTTTATGAGAAGCAGAGGTCCCTACAGAAGTACCAGAATGATCAGATTCCTGAGACGGAGATCTTGATCTTCTTGGTAGACTGTTTACCCTTCCTGGGGGAGTAAAGAGAGGGCCACTGAGGCCTTCCTCACCTGAAGGAAGAATTGGATTGTCCAGGTTAGAATCATCTTGATCCCCCTGGTCAGCATTGGAGTCCAGGTCATAGACGTTTTCACTTCCTGGCCTTTCTTCCTCTGCTGCCCCACCCAACTTGCCTGCCTCATCAGACCCTGGGGTCTTTCTGAGGTCATCTAACAGCAAAGCCTCTATGAGGCGTTGAGTGCTTGCATGTCTCCCTGTCTTCAGTTTCCTAGATGTACACATATTTCTCAATTCTTGGAATGTGAGATGGTCATACCTAGTTGGCAAAGAGTCACTGACTTCAGGCCTTGAAGATATTCTAGTGTGGTGTGGTGTATGCACCTACCTACTCTAGTGGGAACTGAGACTCTCTTGAGTTGGAGAAAAGGGTGTGCTAGACCCTTTGGCTACCCAACTCCAAGTTCAGTAGAATTTACTTTATTCTAGTCTTGATTTATATGTACCTAAGTACCTTTAGTGGTTTTCAGTTAGTCACTCACTGAGATTATCTGGTAAAACAATAGCAAGCTTGAATCCCACCGCTGCCACCAATGTGAGAAGTTGGCCTGGTATATGCTGTACACTAATTAAAGTGGGCACCTTGCACCAGTCCAAACGACCCTTATTGATGATTAGGTTTAAAGACAACCTTTATAGAAAGCTATCCTAGTGGTAGCTGTGGAGAGCAGCCTTCAGGCTAAGTCTTGAAGGAATGTAAAGCAGCTTGTTTTACCAGTATATAACCTCTTGAATGACCAAATGAAAGGAGAACCACACCAGGTATGTATAAAATAAATGTATTTATTACTAAACACTCTCTACTAACCTCTTTATGAGATTAGAGAACAAGCCACACAATATTACAGTACTAGAACGACAGTAAATAGCACAATACACAGTGGGCTCCAGGGGAGACCAAACCATATATTAAGAAAGTGGTATAACAACCCCGACTTGACTAGACACAGTGCCTAGAGCACGTAGAATCACTGGGACCCCAAGGAACCACCCAAGGTAGTGACACAGGGGACCCACGGAGGACGGGTGCAGTGTGGGAACACAGACGCGAGCTCCGTACAACTCTATGGGAAAGTCGCGGTTGGAAATTTAGAGTTTAAGGACACTTCGGAGAGGACTTCAAGCAAACCCAGTTAAACTTAGAAGGTTCTAAGGCCATCACCCTTGTGAGTACCGAGGTACCCGAGTTACCTATCCCAGAGGAGCCGGGTGCATAAGGGTCAAGTGGTGTCGGAAACCCTCGTCATTTTCAATGGCGTGATGCGAAGAACGGCTGCTTCCGTGGAGAAGAAAAGTGTCTGGTGTAACCCTGTTGTATTCCGCTTTAGGGGTCCGTATATAGGTTTTCCTGAATCATGTCCTTATATAGGCACAATTCGCCTTGCCCTTATATAGGCATAGAATCCCAGTCCTTATTTAGGCATTAACCGTGCACTCCAAATACAGGCATGGTCACCGACATCCGTCCACCCTAATGTCACAACGAGTTCTTAGAAACCAGACCCTTAAGCTTCGGGAGTTCCCCTAGCACAGGACTATTCATTTCTCCAAGAACTCATCTATTATGTATGAACCGTTATACCTTAAGGGTTCATTCCTGACGTCTTCCTCTGTCCGACTTCACGTCAATGCTAACATTCCACAACACCTACCAGGTATAAATAGACCTTCCCTTGCCCAAGCAAGTTAGAGGAGACCTCGACTTCAGAGGAGCCCATATCCTGGCCTGACGCACTGAGAAGACGCTGTCATTCCTGCACGCAGACAAATCCAGTTTCCAGTGTTCTGACTCCCTTCGCGGGGTGTTAGAGTTTCAGATCCAGCAGGAGATTCCCACCTCTCTCATTCTCAAGGTATGGAGCTGACTAGATCCTAGAGGGACTCTTGGCATACTATACTTAACACACTCTTAGTCTACCATACTAGAGAATACTCCACCTACTTCTATCTTTCCCTACACCTAGACTAGGTTAGGCACATTGGGGTAGAACTAGCTTAGAGATGCATCGAATGAGTACCCGCATTCTTAGCTCATGTTATTTATGTACGTGAATATATGCTAAAAGATAATGCTAGCGCAGTATTATTTATTTCTACTGCTTACGCTGTACATTATATATCTTGCATACTGTCTTGTGATCATAACAGCACATATCTCTTACACGAGAAACAAGACTGTTCAATAAAACCCTTTTTATTGAAACACCCATCTTTCCTTTCTGTGTAACTCTGTAGAAACTAAGCATGCACGATTGAATGAGTGAAACTGTTATCTATTGTTTCCACGATTCTGAGACATGTTCCGCTTCTAAAGGGAAACAAAGTTGTCATGTTTTTCGGTTGCCAGAAACTACTCCCTTCTTGTTCTCAAGGAGTTTCTAGTGGCCTCTGAGCTAGCTGGCATAGGTAATTAAGTTTAATATAATCGATAGGGACATACCGACCTTAGTCCTATGTCAAACCTATAGGTTATATTATTCCAATGCGCAGAGCCTATTAGGGAAATAGGAACTACACTACAACCCAAGCTTGGATCAGAGATGAGAAGAACCTGAAAGCAGAGGGGACAAAGTCTGGGTCACTTCACGTGACCAGGAGCGGAGCAATCGAATGCCCACCGATGTCGGGTGCTTCAGGTGCGAAGAGGTGAAACTTGACTCTGCAGCCACGGGGACCAGGAGACGTCGATGACAACCAGATTCCACAGATGAGCTGTCCCACGAAGGATGTCAAGTGCTGCGGGGTCAGTTTCCAGATTGGAGACCAACAAGCCTTGGCAACTGCAACCCACGCGGTCAGAGAAAAGATGCTTCGGTGAGGACCAGCAAGGTCCTGGGGACTCCCCAAGCTATGGAGAGTCAGGGCACATCTGGAGCAACCAGGAAAGCCCGCTAAAAGTTAAAGTTGCCTTCTCAGGGACCCACAGGTCAACAGACCAGGGATCGCGAAGGGACCTAAAGAGGAATCACACAATACCAGCCCACGGAACACTCGTGGAGTGTAGGCCAGTAATCTTCGGTGGAAACACTGCTCGGGCTTGGACTACAAGTATCCCAAAGCACAGCCTCAGGGATTGCCTAAAAGCATATGCTGCTGCAAATGTGCACGGTGTCCAGGGGTTCAGGTTGCACGGTCCCCACGAGGGCTGCGGGTCTCAGGTTTGCTGAGAACACTAGTCGGCCTCGGGGAAGCTTGGGCACCCACCTCCTGTGTTGCAAAATCTTCGGAGTCCGTCGGGAGCTGCGTAGATGCAAACCGGTCAGATGCGTTGAGGTGCCTGCGTTGCAGGGGAGTAACTCCTTTACTCCAAGGGAGATTCTTCAGTCGTCCAGTAAAGCGTAGATCCTCGAAGGTTACTTGGTTTCTGTAGCAGAGTTTAGTCCAGGTAATATCTAAAGTCCTGTAGTCAGGGTTCCTACTTTATACCCAAGGAAGGGGTGGGACAAACTCTGGGGACCCACCTATGGGAGGGTCAGGACAGAGGGGTGGCTACACCCATGTCCTTTGTCCAGTTTCGTGCCAGAGCAGGGGCTGGTAGCCCCTGCAACCGGTTTGAGCTGGACTATGCACAGGGACACCAAATGTGCCCCCAGTGCAGACATCAAAGCACTGTGAGAGTGCACCCACCCAGCCCCAATACCCTAAAGCCTGTCTGGGAGGTGGTCACACCTCCCTGTGACAGGAAACCTATTGTCAAACCTTCCCCTGCCGGAGTTTCGTCCAGCAGCAGGAGGGCAGACTCGTGTCAGTGGCTGGCAGCATCCATTTTGTGATGCCAGGGCTCTGTGAAGCTGGTACCGGGTGTACCGGTGCTGTCATATTTCTCCCTCTAGGAGGGAGGAATCATACCTCCCATGTGGAGGTATGATTCCAAGGTGTTTGACACCAAACACGACATAATTCCTTGCAGCCGTTTTAAAGTTAGCATTTACCGCGAGGTTATAATGCACTTAAGAGTATATGGTTGGCTGCATCACAGACAACCCCGGAATAGTGGTTCCGAAGGCTGCAGAGGGGCTCTGCTCATGTATGGGCACCCTCTCACATAAAACCCAGTACCTGCCTTCAGGATTGATAAGGCCTGCCATAGGGGTGACTGATAGGCTTATATGTGCAGTGATTAGGATAGATATAGTGAACCTAGATTTAAGGAAGGGGTGCATGCACCACCTTACACAGGCTGCAGTAGCAGACCTGTTGTGTCATTTTGAATGGCCTCTGAGTGGTGGCATAATACATGCTGCAGCCCCTGGGAGGCCTCTGGGGTACCTATGCCCTGGGTACATAGTATACCATATACTAGGGACTTATAAGGGTACCCCAGAATCCAATCTGGAGTGTACCTAAAGTACATGCAATCAATTTAGAGGAGAAAGCAGATAGACTGGGGTCCTGAATAGCAGGATCCCAGTCAGACTAAGTCGAAAACAGTGAAACATCAGCAAAAAAGTGGGGGTAACTATAAGAAGCAGATCCTACTCTCCTACACAGGCGTCCCGGCAGCGCACGCCCTCTGACCCCAGATCGGATCTGGAGGGGGTTCGCCCTCCCCGGGAAGCCGGCTGCGGAGGTGGGTGCTCAAGGCACGTGTGCGCGGCCAGCTGGTGGGACACCACAGACAGCCACGCTTGGCACGCAGCCAGGTGCCCCGGGACGGACCTGGGGTGGACCGGTCGCTGGCCCCCTTCTCCCTGCTGAGGCGGGAAAGCGGGGCTAGGTGCGCCGGCGGCGTACCTCCGCGACAGGACCCTGCCACGGGCAATCGGGGGGTCTGACCTTGTGGGGGGACGAAGGGAAGCGGTGCTAACCCTGCGACGGCCTCAGCTGCGTCCCGGGGAAGCCCCGGAGCGATTGACGATCTAGCTACCCTCAGACAGGCGTAGCCTCAGGAGGAACCCGGGGCCGCAAGGTGCATTCGAAGTGTCGATGATCAATGTGTCCTGCAATTCACACTCATTCTCGCAGCTAGCTGCGTTCTTCATCGACGCACGTGCCGAGTGATCCACTGCCAAGAGTCACAGGCAACTTTTCGAAAACGTTTGCCCACCTGCGGGCGCAGGAGAGGCAGGAGGAAAGTGATGCAGTCTGTCCACCACCCGCGCGGCGAGACGGCCCGGGCACCCCGTTCAAGGCTTCCCCTCTGGGAGTCAGACTGCACCGTTGGGAGAAAAAAAGCGTTACCAGGCGATCGGCCCGGGAGTCCCCCCTGCCCACCCATGGGCAAGGGGGGCTCCCGGAACGACGGGAGCAGGCAGCAGCCCCACCACTGCTGGTCCCTCCCAGCGTAACCGGGAGGGACTGCGCAAGTCTTCAAACGCCTCAGCCCGGCCACACGGGACCGGGTCAAACCGGGTACCTGGCAACAAGGGAGGGTTGCCCCACCTGCACGTCAGCTGTCC